>JAAGKR010003926.1:57500-67904 GCA_011419295.1 Clarias macrocephalus | reverse complement strand
AAGATCCTCAGCACAGCAAAGAGCAAACCACATCACATATTCAGTCATGTGATCCATGTTCTTGTTCAAAATCCACAATCACGCCTATAAATCACTCAGTCACTGTAAAGTCTCAGTCTGCGCTTTCACTGGCAATGTTTCATTCAGCTATTTCTAAAAATCTGCTTATCTGATATTTTAGTTTTTTAGTGTTTTGTCTGCAGATTCTGCTTAGCCTGCTTAGTTCAGACAGGGTGCTGAATGCCTGACTTTGTGCGTGCTTCGCCTTTGCCTCTGAACTGCTTTAAGTAAATCAGAATCAACTAGGTCATTATGATACTAATATCATAATGACCTAGTTGATTCCTGGATATGAGATGATACCATGATACTGATCTAATACTGTCATCCTTACTAAAAACGGGGTTTCCTCTCTGCAGGTTTTTGTGGCCAAGTTATGCCAAAAGTCACACATGTAACTTGCTTTATTGCATTTCGTGCTTTTTTTCCTATGCAAAGTGTACGATGTGTCAGGCAACATCATATCCATTTATAGAATAAAATACGGTGTGGGTCTGGACTGGACTGAGAAACATGCCAAATTTAGACTGATATTTATGCGACCTTCCAGACAACAACTGCATATAGGAGCTTCACAAATCACAAAAAAGGGGAATTTATGCTTTACAAAAAAATGAAATTTATGACTGAGCTCCTCTTTGGAAGCGATTTATATACAAGGCCAGGATATAACACTGCATAACCTGGTGTAAAGAGCCCTAATCTTGTACCCTTGAGCCATCATATAAAGTAGTATGGACAGAGGAATCATATTTCTTCCCCCTCAACAAGGTTACATTAAAAAATAAAAAATAAAAAAACCTAAAGTACGCCTACAACTGACAATGACGATTGACTACAGTTAAACACTATGGTTTATGAAATAAACCTGAGGATTAGGGATCCTAGCTCTGCATGGTATTCAATCTGACAAGACTGGATAAACAGCATCAGTTGCTATTAGCATTACTTTCCATGTATTGCACATTGTTAGTGCCAGTGTTGGGGGACGTTACTTTTTAATGTAACTGATTACATTCCAAAATTACTGTCATTAAAAAGTAGTCCGTTACATTACTGCATTACTTTCTGATAAAAGTAACTAGTTAGAGACTTTTCCACTGCAGAAAATGAAAACTCCTTTGTGCTTCCTCATGCATGTTGTTTTAGTCAAGACCTTTATAATTATTCTACCATCATCACTCAGCCAAGTTTGGCCCATAATCTGTTAACTACTAATACCCCTATTTCACCTGCGCGGTTTTGCATGGTGCCCGTAAGTACGTTCATCATGTTCATCATGATTGATCTCTCGGGTTTTGGCGCTGTTATCACGTTTCAATCTTTTCGCAGAAGCTAGCGGCGACTCACGGTGCCTAACACCGCTTCTCACCGCGAGTCAAACCGCATAGGTGAGATAGGGGTATGACAGCAGGAATAACAGAGGGGGTGGCGGGTTATCAGGGGCGAGGCTTGTAGGACGACTTTTACACGCACACACTAACAGAATAACTGCTGTCTGGCTCACGGATTACATACATTGTCCGAATAACGGATTGAATTTTTGGAGAGTACTTGAATGGCGGACCTAACGTGTTAGATTACTCGTTACATCAAAAAAGTAACCCAAGTACTCTAACGCGTTACAAAGTACACCCAACACTGGTTAGTGCACAATCTGAATCTTACATATCTTTCAAGTTTTTCATTAGCAATAGACACCATATCAGTACTTTATATGACTTTTGCCTCTTCCAACAAGTAAAAAAGAAAATCCTCTCTGGAAAAGAAGATTTGCTGCCTTAGATAAATATTGCACCAAATATTTCATGACTGAACTAACAAATGTTTGATGTTGTGCAGTGAGATTGAAAATGCTTATTGCATCTGTATAGAAACAGTTTCCACCAGTGTTTTGATTACTTTTTTTTTTCCTGGAAAGTCTTATTTTATGACATTGAAGACAAACCAAATAAAAATAAATAAATAAATAAAAAAAAGCTTACCTGTCGTTTTCACTGTACCCAGCGGGAATCTGATATTGATTATATCCTTGCAGTTAATGCAGTGTATAGGCCACTGGTGAAGTTGTCTTTATGTCCTTATCTAGGATGGTTGAAAAATTCTTTTGATTATCATACATGCAAATGGAAACAGTAATGTAGATTAGAGAAAATATAACATGACCATCCTTTTAAGGACGTACATTTAAATTGACAGACTTATATTTAACATACTGAAAATCTGCATAGCTAGACTGACAGTGAAATTGATGCAAATGCTGCCAGCAGGTAATTTTGTCTGATATTAGTTAATGGAAGGCTAATAAGGATTTTTTTTTCATTAGGATGACATTATTAATCAACAATATCCTCGATCATTTACATTCACGGCATTTAGCAAATGTCTCATCCATAAAAACTTGCAGTTAAACCTTATCTGGAACAGGAATTGAACATGATGTGTACTAAACTGACAAGATAACATATACAATCACTTTTAGCTGGTTGGGACTAAAGATTCGATCTGGCCTGGGATTCCATGGGACACAACAAAAAAGTCAGCTTATATTTTGAGAACTAGAAACAGATAAATGTTGTTCAACTTAGAATATACCCTGATCAGCCTTAACATTAACACCACATAACATTAACATTGATTATAAATTATATACCAGTAAAGCGGTTACAGGATCATGGGCACAAATGCCCGCCAGGACCAAAGGCCAGATTGTCTGGTTCGATCTCTCAGAAAAGCCAATGTAGCAAGAATGACTGTAAAAAGTCCTTGCTGGCCATAATAAAAAGGCCCCAGAACCCCCAGTGCACCACAGCCGCAGACCAGGCCTCTAATCGACTCAGATCCCAGTCTGATCAATCATCCATTCGATGCATTTTCAAACCTCCATGTTCACCTTCATGAAGGACCCACCACACAACCCACAGCATGCAAAGAATCTCCTGGCGACGTCCTGGTGCCAGGCACCTCAGCACACCCCAGAGGCCCTGTGGCGTCAAGCCCCAGTGGCATAAGTGAAACCCAAACCCTAGGTGGTTAATGGTGTTAATGTTAAGGCTGATTAGTGTATCTAAGGCAGGTTAAAAGAAATATGATCTCATGCACATCACTATATGAAATTCTTACACATCGATAGCTGAGATTGAAAAACTGTCAAAGCCAGTATTCAGTAAACGTGCTGACAGCTGGCATTTCTACATGTGGGTTTTATCCCAATGTTTTTCAGTGTTCCTGGAGAAAGTGGCGTAAGGTTTATGTTTATTTATTTATTTATTTATTTTGTTCCAGCTTAGCCCACGCCAACTTTAGGTTAAATCCAAATACAGATATAAACTTGAATATTTGAAGCACCAACAGATACTGACATTGGGTCACAACCCCTACCGAACCCATATATATTTATGTTAACAGCATTTAGCCTTTACTCTCTTTGTCTAAAGTATATACTTTCTCTGAATATTATCATATTCAGTATGTCGGAATCTAAGAACAAAATCAAGCTAAAATGTTCTTATAGATAAAAAGTTAATACAGCAGGAAAACACAACAGTCAAGGAATATAGACCTGTCTCTGTTCTGCATGCTAATTTCCAAAGATTCAGCAGTTCTCTTTAAATAGGAGTCCTAAAATATAACATCCCTGTCAAGTGAACTCCGTGTGCATAGCACGTTTTTCTGTAATAATACAGTATGAGTTGACAGTGACAGTGTGAAGAGTTTGTTACAGGCTGTGCCTCAGTGGAGCGAGTCTGCTCGCGTGTGACAGAAAAAGACTCTCCCAGGGCATGACTCACGCATAACCTTGAAAGCACATTGCCAGAAGACAGCTTTACCATATGACCTATTAATAAACATTATGTGTAATCTTTTCTAGAAAAGACAAGCCCAGTGCCCCATGCTAAAAATCATTAAAACAACACAATCCTTCCAGCAGCCTGAGCAACTACAGCACACTGTGCCTAGATGGAGATGAATGTCGTAATGAATATGTGATGGGCTTCACTCAAGAGTAAAAATGATACAAGTGGAAATACAAATGAAGCTCTAACACGCACACGAACACGAACACAACGACATGCTCCAGGGGAGCCCAGAGGGCAAGTGACATGGATGGCATCCTGCAAAGATAGGGCTTGTTAAAAGGTAATACAAAGCATATTTGATAAGGAGCTCATCTCGTGAAAAAAAAAATAAGGAGCCGGATGGCAGGGCTAAAGACGATAAGGCAGAGAGAAAAATGGAGAAGAGAACAGAAGGAGGAAGGGGTGGGGCACAGATTTAGAGAGATACACAGAAAAGGGTTGAGGAAAAAAATGAAGCAAACGAAGCAGATGGAGGGAGAGGGCATGGAGAGCGAAGAGAGATAACACGAGACGCAGAGAGAGAGAAAAATGGAGCAGAAAGCGGGGGAATAATATTCAACAACGCCGATGACTTTTATCCAGGGAATGGTGACGCCCGGGCGGTGTCGTGTAAGTGGTGGGAGTTGGAAGTCTTGTGCTGCGACAGATGATGACTCATCACAGCCGACAGGGCCAGATGGCACACGAGCCAATGACCAGACCAAATTCTAAAAATGGAAAAGGTCTCCAACAGTTCTGAATAAGGAGGCAAAACAACCCGTCCGTACACCACTGTGTGTAATTCAATTACACACACCAGTCCAATGCACAAAGAAATGCAACGCTAGTGGGCGTTTTTTTTTTTTTTTTTTTTATGCTACCATAAATGATGGGTGATACGAGGGGGAAAATAATTATTCAGGCAAGATAGTAACCCTGCACAGTAAGAGTGCAATTTTCCTCCTGGCGAGATGCTTGGAGAAGGCTGTGGATTTGACAACAAAATTATAAATGTGCATAAATATTAGATGATACTCAGGATTTCGTCTCTTTTGACTCATGAAAAATACATAGAATCAGAAAAGTGACTGTCAAATTCAAATCACATTTTAAAGGTCACAAATTAATCTCTATGGCATATTTGCAGAATTCTTACTCATACGTGACTCGATTTAAAATGTAAAACTTGATTGACTAACAGGATGCGCAGAGGGGTTTTTCATTTGAGCAGAATTATATGTCTTGTAGGTTTTTTTGTTGTCATTTTTGCCTAAACAAATATGCAGCTCAGGTCTTGTTTATTCTACAGGCTAAAGATGCAAAGTTTAAGGAAGCATGGAAAGCATCAAGCTACATGCACAGATCTCCGGGTCTTCTGAGACTCATATTGTTTTGAATTTTAGCCTATAATGAGTCACCTCCTTCTCTCTTTATGTATATACTTATTAACATTTTTATTTTAAATTTAGCATTATCATATATTTTTAATGTTTGAATATATTAATATTAGATTTAAGTCTAATATTCTATTGAAGTTTTACTTTTATTAAATGCTAGGTCATATGAAATTTATACTTTTACTAGGTTTATATATAACTAGGTTTATATAATAACTGTCCTTCTGTAAAGCACTTCATCCATCCATCTACTGTAGGAACCTCTAGAGACGGTGGAATTTATTCCCATTTTACAACCGTTGTAGGATCTCCACTCAACATTTACTGTACCCGTGTATTCACACACTACGAGCAATTTGGGAATGCTAATTAGCCTAATCTGTACTGTGTGTCTTTGGACTGTGGGAAGAAACCAGAGTAACTGGAGGAAACCCTCCAAGCACGAGGAGAACATGCAAACTCCATGTACACAGACCCCGAGGCAAGAATCTAACCCGGACCCTGGAGGGGCAAGGTGACAGTGCTAAACACTAAGCCACTGTGCCAGCCTGTAAAGCACTGTGAAACACTGTAAAGAGCTGTAAACTCTACATTAAATGAACATTTAACATTAAAGGAAGAGAAGAAGAAGAAGAAGAAGAAGAAGAAGAAGAAGAAGAAGAAGAAGAAGAAGAAGATGTTCTTTATGCAAACCTGTTCATTATTTTTTATAGTTTTAGAATGAAGCAAACTTGCCAAATTTGTATAATTATTGTATTATTACAATAAGGTCCCATGACTATTACTGTAGCTGTACAGTATGGTCTCTTGCTTTGATACCATATTATCTTCAGTAATATTAAATTTATTGCCATTGACAAAGATGCATTACTAATGTATTATTAATTTAGGTGAAATTTATTAATTTTTTTAATAGAAAATTATGTGACAGGTTTCTTATATTCATTTTTACTGTACAATCATCAGGATATACACGCAGAGATGTCGACTTCTTTCCACTGATTAAACTCCAATTCTAAATCTATTTATTTATTTATTATTTATTTATTCATTCATTCATTCAATCTACAGTTTATCTTGGAGAGGATCATGGTGGATCCAGAGACTATCCTGGGAATACACCCTTGAAAGAAAGCCAAGGTCAATTTGGTCTAGCCAATTCACCTGGCATGTTTTTGAGAGGCAGGAGGAAACTGGTGAACCTGGAAGAAACCCGTATGGACACAAAAAGATCTGTGAGACCCTGGTGCCAGTGAAATATGGCAATTAACCTAATTTTCTATTTGAAAGTGTGTGTGTGTGTGTGTGTGTGTGTGTGTGTGTGTGTGTGTGTGTGTGTGTGTGTGTGTGTGTGTGTGTGTGTGTGTGTGTGTGTGTGTGTGTGTGTGTGTGTGTGTGTGTGTTTGGTATACTAACTCACAGCCATAGTGACTCTACTGTTAGCATAGTGAACCCACACACACATTCACTCTCCATAATCTCTCTGTCTCTCTCTCTCTTTGAGTTCCTATCTGCACTTGGCAGCTCATGGCACTTCGCCTCACGCAGCAGTCTTGGACCCAGGAGCACAAATTAACACCATGATTACTTGCAGCTCATGGCCTGCTCCTGCAAATTAAGACCAAGATTAGTGAGACCCCAACTGACAGTCTGTGCTCAGACGATGGCCCTCAAGCCCCAGAGAAAGCTTGGGTTTATTTAGCACTCCAGCCATGCTGCCATTCTGGGAATGAATCGCGAAGCTGCTGGCTAATGAGCAGGGATAGATCCACAGAGGAGAGTGCAGTGGCGGCCATGTTATCGCTGAGTCGGCTCTTCCTCTGCAGGCCCGCCTCGCTGTTCAGTGACTTCAAAGCCCACGCTCCTGCTGGTTCTGTGGACACAATTGGACAGGAATTTATTTTGGACGAGAACTCAAATCCCAGAGCAGAATCAGCGCTTATTTGTAAAATGAAAGTTTTGGAAAGTAATTTTGTATCCTGATTATGAAATAATTACCAGTGACAACAAAGCTGGCAGATTCCGATAAACCTGGATGGACAAGAATTGATTCCAGACATCTGCTTAGATGAATGTCTGATCCATCTCCAATCAATACTGCTCCAGGCACAGAATTATTTGATTTATCTGGTTTTCGAGTTCTATATACTTTCAACCTTCATTCAGACACCTAAATGAGACAACCAGACTAATGTGGGTGTGATTTTGATTTAAAAAATTTTATTGGTGGCTCAGTGGTAGGTTTCTCACCTGCCATGCAGAAGGCCCTGGTTTAATTCCCAGCCAATGCCCAAACCCTAGCCCCTGGATGTAGTGCCGGTCCCAAACCCTGATAAAATGGGAGGGCTGTGACTGGAAGGTCATCCATCGTAAAAATAAAAAAAAAGTGTCAAGCTTGTGTGGAGATCCGGTGGTCCACCGTGGCGATCCCTTGCTGGGAGCAGCTGAAAGACCAACAACAAACACCTAAAGCAGAAGAAGGTTTCCTAGACAACTTTTTTTATTCAAAGAACTCAAAAATAACCACAGTATCTGTCTCACAGAAGCATGGTGTATAATAACGATCAAGTCATACAGGAGAAAGACTCAGCCCTGCTAATGGTATCAGACAGAGAGTAGAGCGAATATTTTTTAGGGTGACTAGAGTTGAGCACATATGCACTGGCTATTCCATGATCAACAAGAGAGACCTTGACATTTATGAATGAGAGAAATGTGAAATCTGTGAAGTACTACTCACTTTCAGGCAAGCAGAGAAAATGTCAGCACTTTGATCTTCCTCTTCTTCATCTTTCATCTTTTCAACTTGGATGGTATGGACAGAATAATGTCGTTATTTAGGAGTTGTTGGAGATCCCCATGGAATGAAGGTCACTGAATTAGGTTGAATTGATAGCACTGAATTTATTCATGCAGTCAGTCAATTGAAGAGACCTCAGCCAAACACATTATGCTGATCATGGGCATGATGGATCAAGAGGTTTTCCCAGGAAAATAGAATGAGATATGTGCCACTACCTAATTAACCTAATATATCATATTCTTAACCTAATATAAAACCTAATTTATAACTTACATTAACCTATATTTAACCTAATATATACCTAATATATATATATATATATATATATATATATATATATATATAAAACACTCTCAGTTCAGGTATTACAAATTAAAGTTGAAATAATACATTAAAATCATGTTGATTGGCTCTGTTGAGTGACGTCTATAGCAACATCCACTTCGAATGCAAAAGTGAATCATTTGTCCCAAAATTCATGGCTGCTGTGAGGTAATCTGGGACAAAACTGCACATAATGTCTCTTCTACTCAACATTTTGATTTCATTTAAGGCACCGATTTAATTTTATGCAAAAACCGAAGGACAGGCAAAATTTCATTGAATTCAGTTCAGCCAGTTTTGTGTGATGCTGTGACAAAATCAGTTGGACAGACATACAGACATACAGACATACGGACAGAATTTTTTCTGGTTTTGGGTCCTCCAATGTATGAAACATAAAGATATCATTGAAAGAGTGAGATCTGACCAATGTACAGTCAAAACCTTTTTTTATTCATGTAAATAAGTATGTATAACTCCTCGTTTTCAAATATAAAGTTGTATACCTTCATTTTTATCTGTAATTGAACTAATGTTTTTCTGTTTAC
Organism: Clarias macrocephalus; assembly: GCA_011419295.1. Taxonomy (NCBI): domain Eukaryota; kingdom Metazoa; phylum Chordata; class Actinopteri; order Siluriformes; family Clariidae; genus Clarias; species Clarias macrocephalus. Next base: position 58,933 of record JAAGKR010003926.1, on the reverse strand, counting down.
GGTAGGCTATTGCATGTATAATTTTTTTCTTTGTTAGTTTGTTTTTGTTTGTTTCTTTGTTTTTAGTGACAAACACAAGAAGAAAAAATTAATCATGAGGTACATCTGAATGTGAACAGCGTTGACCCAGAAATACCACTACATTATTCTACAGACTATTGTGTGGTTAAGATTTGCATTCTGCAAACTTATTCTGTTTTCAAAATGCATAAGATAAAAATTGGATCAGCATATACAGAAATACATTTTCAGTGGAGCTGGAGCAGCTGGAAAAATCTGCTGATTTTTTCAGACACCGTGTCGTCCTCCTTTACTGTCACCCGCTTGCTATTTTTAAAAAGCACATAGTGATCACATAGTAAACAGTACATCACTACAGGCACTAACAGCAATCTTCAATCTACCCTTCAGCTCCTACCAGTAATTGCAACTGCACCCAGTTTATTCAAGATCATTAATTACTTTTAATCACAAAAAAATATTCAAAGATGGAAAGCAATCAAATGAGAAAGATGAGAGATTTTTGTAATGTTCAGCGTTTTAACGCCAAAATCTGTTTCAATTCAGTACTGTGCAAAACTCAAAGACTGCGTTGTTGTTTACAATCAGGATCCTGTTTAATACTTATTTCAAATTCTTTGTTGGTAAACAATAATAATGAGCAAATGTCAAAACAGACTTATATTTACCTGCTTATTTAGGTCAACAATAAAGTTTAATTTTAGTCACTCACTTACTCTATACCAGTAATCCTGCTCAGTGCGACGGGAAACCTGGAGCCTATCCCAGGAGACTCAGGGAACGAGGTGGGGTACACCTTGGACAGGGTGCCAGTACATCACAGGACACTCACTTGCACCCTCTTGCATTCGGAAATGCCAATCAGTCTACTCTGCATGTCTTTGGACTGTGGGAGAAACCCAACTAGCATGGGAAGAACATACAAACTGCACTCACACAGACCTGAGTTGGGAATCAAACCACCGACCCGGGAGGCGCAAAGCCACAGTGCTACATAAAATATTTATAAATTTTATAGAGTTGACTTTTGAATCCTTTATTTGATTTATGAGCAATAACAATAATCATGACAATCTATGAAACAGAAAGTCGAAATTTTAAATACTATTAAATACTAATTAAACTAATGTACTGTACATGTTTCTATTATTATTGGTTGTCACCAAACATTTACAGTAACAGTGAGCATTAAATGGGCATTCGATTAAAGACAAAATAGCTACTTCTCACAATACTGTATACATTTAACTTCTTAATGTAAAATAATGAACATAATCTACATGGTCCTAACTCAGCCTCAATCTATATTCCGCGGCTCAAATTTGTACGCAAGGCTTCAAATTTGCATATAATAAGCAGGTGTCGAAAATTTTAGTTCAATTTTACGTTGCACAATCCATTTCAAATTCAAT
>JAAGKR010003926.1:0-52500 GCA_011419295.1 Clarias macrocephalus | reverse complement strand
TCTTTCTTCAGCTACTTTAAATTATATATAAATGTAGTTAAAGTTGTAACGACGTGGGTCTTTCAAGGGCCAGAACGGCGTACACTGAACAGTGCAGAGTCGCAGTCAGTCAGGCGCACGGTTGCCAGGCGACAGAGCCGCGAGCACAATCAGTGAGAACACGCTGCACCTGGCGCCGTGTTTCTTTAAAGGCCCTGATACCTTTACCCCAGGTAAAGGACAAAGCACACAAAACCCAAGACAGAGGCAAAGAACCAGCCTCAGTCTACAAAAGGAAGAGGTGACTCAGAGAGAGGAAGAGCGGCATGCAACGTGATTGGCGTGCGCACTCGCTCTGAGTTAATGTTTAAAACACACATAAATCCTCGGTAAGGGTGGACTCACCCCGAGCAGATATAAAGCCTTATTTTTAGATATGACTGTAATGTTAATATATTTAGATATACAGCAGGTATAAAAAAAAGAAAAAGAGTCACCTACAATAATCAAATTTCTTTTGCTTTGCGTCCTAAAATGAAGACAGATTATTATATATTTTTAAATAAATAACTGTATTTACTGAGTACAACTTTTAGTATCCAAATGAAAGGTTACACCAACATATAAAACTAAGAAACTGAGTCACTGATTTGATAAAGGATCACCCCCTCTCCTAAAAATGACTTTCAGGTGAAGCTAATCACGGCACACAGAGGTTTGCACATCTAGAATTTGCTATATTTGCCCTCTCTTCTGCTCAAGTTGAGTTAAATTTGATGGTGACCGTCTGTAGACTGAGGTCTTCACGTCATTCCACAGATTTACAATGTGATTTAAGTCTGTGTTCTGACTAGGCCATGCAAGAACGTTCACCTTTTTCTCCTTCAGCCACAGTGTGCGCAGTTTTGCTGTGTGCTTTGGGTAATTGTCATGTCGAAAGGTAAACCATCTTTCCGTTGACAACTTTCTGGCAGAGGGCAGCCCGACGAGTGCTCCAGTCACTGCTGCAGGGAAACACACCCATAACAGGATATTAACACCTCCATGCTTTCCTGTAGGAATGGAGTCATTTGGATGGTGAGCTGCATTGGATTTCTGCCTGATATATTGTTTGCTGTTGTGTCGACTAATTTTAGTCTCATGTGACCACCTGAATTTTTTTAAAGTTCAGTCGTGACTGCATGAGGGCTTTTTTAAGGAGTGTCTTTTTTTTTTTTGCAAACCTCGCATACAAGCCACATTTGTGAAGAATTTGTGATATAGTTATTATTCTGTCATGAATTCCTGCAACTGCTTCAGAGTTGCTGTGGGCATCTTGGTAGCTTCTCTGAGCAGTTTCCGCTTGGCTCTTTCATCTATGTGGCAGATGTCCTGATCCAGGGAGGGTCTGTGTTGTACCAAATACCTTTTTTAGACAGTGATAAAGCCTTTGTTTTTTTTTTTGTATCCATCTCAGGACTGAAATGCTCCAGCTTTTTATGCTGAGCGAATCAAAATGATGACCCCTGATCACAGTAGAAAGCCAAATGTCTTTGTGTGCCATTGAGGATGTGACTAGGTGCATGTGATTGTGTTTTACGAGTCATTTTGATTACGTTTGCAAGTCATTTTAAGGAGGGAGATACCTACTATAAGATACTTTCCTAAATTACTGATTATGTTTTTTTCTGACATGGTGGTGTTATATCTTTTACATGGCCGTTAAAATTTGAACTGAGTAAATATAGCTGGATAAAACAATAACTGTCTGTCTTCATTTTTTTATTCTTCATTATTTTAAAGGGAGTGATCCTTTCAATATCCATGGAACACAATTAATGTAGGCACTGTTTCAATGTGTACTAATTCTAGATAAACTACCATGCCAAGATTAAAGAATGTACAAAGAAAAGCTTTATAGTTGTGATAGCGCCTTGCTTTGCCCTGATCTCTGAATCGACATTCAGTGTTGTCAACCGCGGCATCAATAGAGAGAACAGAGAGAGTTCTCAGTGTGGCACAGTTCAGCTGAGATCGTGCTGAACATCTTGCTGTAGCATTGTGTCTGGTTCCCCCGGGATTTCAGAGGAGGGGTTATAACACTGTGTGGACAATTTTCAGTGGAAATGGCACCATAAGCCAAGCTATAGCCTCAGTTGAGTCAGCTTGCTTGCTCAGAGATCATGTACAAGGCCTTTGTGACTCACTGCACACAATTACTATCTTCCCTGAAGGTCCAAAGTTCTCCTGCATCTACATCTTGGTTGATGTGTAATCAGCCAGCCTTATAGCAGAAATAGTACTAATATGTGTGAAGAAGTCGGTTAATGTTCCTGTCTGTCTTTATTTACTCTCTCACTGACTGATTTTCTATACCCCTTATCTTATGCATGATGTCTGGAGACTATCCAAGAGATCTCGGACTATAAGGTGGGGTACACCCTGGACAGGGTGACAGTCCATTATAGGATAAAAAAATACACGCATACACATACAGTCAAACATTGCCTCACACTACAAGCTGCATGTCGGTTAGGAGGAAACCGGAGTATCAGGAGGAAACCCACCGACCACAGGGAGAAGAAGAAAACTCCACACACCTGGACCCGAATTTGAACTCTCAACCTTGGAGGTGCGAGGCTACATTGATAACCACTATGCCACCATGTCATCCTTTATTTATTCAGTGGATAAATAGTCCATCAAGAACCTATACTGTACGTTTGCAAATTAATGAACAGCTTGAGAGCCTGTAGTACTGTAGTGCATTCATAGAATTGATTCCAAATTTCCAAATATGAGCCAGTTGTTAAGTTTTTTTTTGTTTGTTTTTGAGAAAAACATAGGGATTATACATTCATGTGGCAGGCAACTGTCACAGAAACAATAACATAGATGCAAAAGGAGGTAATGAAATGAAAGATCTGAACATTTGTAGATGTATTGTGTTGCAAAGTATAATGCTTTTGAAGATATTACACCATAGTATTTTTTTCACATATTTTTGGATAGTCTTTCTGGAGGGACAGGCTTATCTTTCCTCACACTGGCTCCCCCTTGGAGCACAGAGGCCCGGAGACTTGGGTTTGATGTCACCGCCTAGGTAGTTGGTTACTTGCAGGTAACCTCGAGTGAGCTTCAAAGGGCAGTTGATGATCAACTCAGGCAGAATGAAAGAGGGGTTTTTGTAAACAAGCCATGTCCTTCATATCTTTATTGTTTTGTTTTTTTAGCATGGTTTATGGGTTGGGCAAGAAAAGGTCATAATTCTGGGTTATATTGAGGGGGGGAAATAGTTTTAAATACTTGCTGCCACCACAAGATTTATTTGCTTCTTAATTTTAGTAAATTTAAGGAATGTTTGCAAATGATAAGTATTATAAAAAATATTTTCCTTTGTGTGTGTGTGTGCGTGTGTGTGTGTGTGTGTGTGTGTGTGTGTGTGTGTGTGTGTGTGTGTGTGTGTGTGTGTGTGTGTGTGTGTGTGTGTGTGTGTGTGTGTGTGTGTGTATGTGTGTGTGTGTGTGTGAGAGAGAGAGAGATAGTGAGTTAGTGTTAAGCTTCCATTCAACAGTTTGGTGTAATTTGTTCAGTTAGAGGCCTAAGTGCATCGTTTTGTAGCCCTGAGCGCTTTGACATTTCTGTTCACTCAGGTAATGAGGAAAACGAGGGGAATGGGAAGTTCTGATTCTATGTGTCCTGTATTGCGATTTTATCAATGTATTAATTTTATAAATATTCCCAATTAGATTTTTTCCCAATTCAAAACAATTTTAGGATGAGCTGTGCTCCCTGGTTTTGTGTAACTAGTTTATAGTGTCGCCACCTGTAGGATTATAAAGGAACAGCAGCATTTTACTACCTCAAATGCACAGTTGTGTAGTGGTTAGCACTGTCGCCCGGCACCTCAGGGTCTGGGTTCGATTCCCGCCTCAGGGTCTGTGTTCATGGAGTTTGCATGTTCTCCCCATGCTCGGTGGGTTTCTTCTGGGTACTCCGGTTTCCTCCCACAGTCCAAAGATCAGCCTAATTGGCATTCTCAAATTGCATTTAGTGTGTGTGCCCAGTGGAGGATTGGCACTCTGTCCAGGATGTACCCCAGCTCATGCTCTAGGCTCCAGACCCTCTGCGACCCTGTATACAGGATAAAGCGGTAGAGACAATGAGTGAGTGAGTAATCTGAAATAAAGTATTAACAAAATCAGGGCAGAACAATTCAGAGTATCCGAGTATACAGCACTCAACGTCAGTCAGATACAAGACTTTATCAGTCGTGATTTCTTGCTGAAAGTGCTACTGTGACTGGTTTGGAATGTGGGTTTTGGCAGGCAGCTTCCCTCCCCTCTTACCTGTATTGCATACCGCCACGGAATCTTTTCCGGTTGTACAGTATATAAGGTTCTAAAAAAAAAAGTAAATGCATTTCAAAGCTTGGCTGTTTTTGCCTATTACAGTATGTTGAATATATATTTTTTTGTTCTGTCATCGTTCCATTATTATTCTAAACACTGTTTAACAAGCTCTCAGTTTTATATATCTTGCACCATGACCTGTCATCACTCGCACTATATTTAACAATGAAATCTAGTCTAGACTTATTCTGTGTCCTAAATGTTCATATCCTAAAGTGAGGGACACTATCAATCATTTGAAGGTCTCCTCGGTGGCCTGACGCCAAATGTTTCTCTGATAGCCGAGTGTAAATTGTAGCTTTCTCAGCACGTCCGTTTTTGTGGACATTCTGAAACTAGTAGCTGGTTTAAAGAGGATTATTGTAGTCCTGTTTTGCAAGAGCGCCGAGATAAATCATAATAAGCTCTTATACCCAAAGTGAGTGGAGAAAACAGAGATGTACACTCTAAGCATATGAGATTTACAGCCAACATCCTGTAAGTAAACAGCTCCAAAATGGCCTGCTGTCAAAATGTCAGTACAGGGAAAAAGCAGTGGGGGTGCTCGAAGGTGGAGCAGTGTACACCGTCTTTTTTTTTCTTTCTTTCTTTTCTTTTTTTTTCTTTTGAGGCATGTGTGTGGCAGGTTTTACATCTGATCCAGGGCCACAGGGACGTATTATTCTAATATATATATATATATATATATATATATATATATATATATATATATATATATATATACACTACCTGGATTATTAAGGACTGAGCATGAACTGATTTTACATCTAAAATAGGGTGCAGGCGAATCTCTCCAAGCGACCTGTCTCATTATGATATGATACACAAACACATGGAAATGAGTTTTAGTACTGTCACCTGGGTATCGACGTGTGACATGTGCAGGCTGTAAAGGCTATCGATTTGAGTTAGTGAGCACTGTGTTTCATGTCTATTGATTCGTACTGGTTGACGAACAGTAGTGGCAGTTGAAAGCATCTTAAAGCTGTCATGGTCGTCTTCTTGGTTGGATGATCCATAGCAAACTGTCTTTAAGTTAAGTGAAGGACCAAGTCTATCAAAAATGCAATAGTATAGCGCACAGAGACGATGCACGTCTGAATAAACACGTCCGGAGCGTTCGTTTGTGAACGAGACAGACAAGTTCACTTTACCAAATCCGAGAGTTTCTCAGAGGACGAGCTATAAATTATGCCAGGTTATATTTAGCTGCTTCCAAACGTTTGTTTGAAACAGCAAAGTATGGCCTAGATAGTGCTGGATGGGAAAATCAGTGCAGGGAAACAAAACATTTTGAGGCAAGCCAGAAAAAAAAAAAAGAGAGAGAGAGAAAAAAAAGACCCCTCCTCTCCGACAGACATGGAGCAGAAAATGCATGCGTCGGGATTTTTAAAGGCGTAAGCACTGTGAAATTTTTTTGACATAGTTTTCATTTTAAAGTTATATAAAGGGTTATGACAGTCGAGGTAAAAATACCTAGTCTATAACAATGGCTAATTGAAAAGATATAACAAACGTTGTATTCCCAAGGTGTCTGACAGATGGAATTTGCAGTTGTTGTGGCTTCCTGCTTTAAATGCTTAGCACTGCAAGTAGGGATAAAATGCATCGTCTAGCTATTTATCTAAAACCCTGTTCCAGAAATTTCACAACCACATGTGCATGTTGGTGCATTCGCCATCATTTTTCAAGCTTCAGTGATGCTAAGATCTCTTGAGCATGTGTGTGTGATCCCATGACATGTGTGTGAGTGTGTGGGTCAATCAGCCATAACATTAAAACCACCTATTAAGGAACTGAGGCAGTTATGGCCCCTTTGGGTGTGGATCCATGGGACCTCTGGGGGTGTGCTGTGGTATCTGGTAATGGGGGGTTAATGGCGGATCCTTTGGGTGCTGTGGGTTGTAGGATGGGCCATCCATGGATCAGAACTGTTTGTCATGGGATTGAATTGGGATCTGGTGAGTTTGGAGGCCAGGACAACAGCTGGAGCCCCGTCCGTGGCAGGGTGTGGTGCAGTGGGTGTTCTAGCGGCTTTCCATCATAGTGCCAGCTTTGACTTTCTTCTGCTGCCTTGCCTGTCAGTGGTCATAATGTTATGGATAATTGGTGTGTGTAGAGAGAGAGAGAGAGAGAGGGGGGGGGGAAGAGTGAAAGACAGAAAGAAAGCAAAAAAAAGGATTATGCATGGATACACGTTTTCTTGCTCAGTCAATAATCTCTACGTTGAGTGTATGGGTTCGCCTTGCTTGCTTCATCATATTGAGTGTGAACTTCCCACCTTAAGTAAGTGCTGTTTGGAAGCATGTGTGTATGTGTGTGTTCTCTGTGCTTTTTTTCCTCTCACTCCTGCGTGCTGAGTGGATGATGAATGTACCCTCTCCCAGCCTCCATCTCCTCCATCTCCCAGGAGGTGAGCACTAAAGGCTGATTCTTGATCAGAGGGCATCAATCTCGTCCCACGCTCACAGACACCACGCACTACCACTAGCCGTAATTACCTGCATGTTAACAACACCACCCTCCTCATTAGGGATGGGGCTAATCCCATGACATGTCTTCCTTAATAAGAAAATATGCTCTGAAGCAGGCAGGCAGTCGCACTAGCTTAAATATGCTGTCCTAGCAACGCGGATAAGACAATAACAAGCTCTGAGCACGCCAACAGAATGGCAAAATACTACTGAGTTATGGCATGCAGGATATGCAGGATATTTTGGGCCGAAATGACCTACGGCTATTTACATACTGATACCCATACTTGAATTTAAAGCCTAATAATTTTTAGTACGTTTCGTCATCCATTCATGCTGGGTGATGTGGTGCCGTTAAAGTTAACATATGGCCCAGCATATGGACAGGACTCTCGGAATGATCAAACAAAATGTTTCCTAATTGAGCAAGGCAGCAAGCGTTAGTTGTTGCATGATTGCTTTCAATTGCTCTTGGACCATTTCACTGAGAGAGCAAGATGAGGCTTACAAGATGAGTGGCATCTTCAATGCATTGACTCTCTGACACCCTGGTGGAATGGAATAGCATTCAGGAACAGATATGTCTTTTTGTACATTTTCATAGTAGATGTGTGCATACAGTATGTGTGTGTGTGTTTGTGCATCACTGGGTGATGGATGCCATCCCATTTCTGTCAGGTTTGCAAAGATCTGACAGCAGCACACCGAGGCTGCCCTTTCAGGATGCACTGGTGCAGTGGAGGCAGGGGTGGAGAGCGTGCATTTTGTCACAGGAAGACAGCACACAAACTACACAAACAAAACCCTTTGGTTTTCTTTCAGCTTTCTCGTGCGGGTTCCTGGCAACACCAGGAATTTCAGCAGAGAAGTTTTACTATTCAGTTCAAGAGTCTCCGACACTTTCTTCAGGCTCTGCTACTGCTGGACTTTACAAACAGTCAGCACACAGACTGTAGAACATCTTTAAAACTGAAGAATTCACAAAAGAAGTCAACTTGAAATTAGTTCTGAAGACACCTGGGGTTTGAGTCTCTCTTTCGAGCTTTACATCTCTAGTTTGTGCTTGGTGTTAAATTTAATCAGGGTAACCCGGAAGAACAAAGACAACTTGAAAAGCAGGTCAAAAAAAACCTTGAAAAGCAGGTTAGTTGATTGTACAAAATGACAAATAAAGCTTTGCAATGAAACGAATAGCATGATGTAAACTGATGAACTAATTAAGGATTCAACACAGAAAAACAATCCATTGACAGCACAAGTCTAAAAACAGGACTAGAACCAATACTATGGCACATCACAAAGCAAACACAAATCACAGAGTGCAAGCACAACTGAAGAATAAGAGGAGGAATTCATGACAGTATGTGTGTCTTATTTTTAATATTACTAAGCTTAAAATAAACCAATGAAAGAATTATTGCTTGATGTGTCTGCCGTGTCCCAATACACTTACCGTTATCAGGTTATGCCACAGTCAAACACGCACATACTGTGTATCAGAATGTTCTTTCTTCACTGTCAGGGAAAAGAGCATATTTTAAGCCTCTTGACGAGGCATCCTGTATCACGTATGTCACGGACATCAAAAGAACAAACGTGATTAACGTGTAAGTCATCGGTAGACCCAGAGACAGACAATAGGAAGCGCATGGTTTGACAAAATGAATAGGAAGTTGCATGAACATTCATCTGGACATGGGCTATAAGAAGTATTACCATATAACGAATGCGGGAAAGCAACAATGGGTTGTTTTATATACAGTACATATGATGTAGAACAAAGAAAAGTGTTAGCAAGTCCAGCAAGTCACTAACATAATATTCATAAATGTTACATCTCAGTTTTTGAAAAAATGTATTATTAAAACATACATGCATACATTCATTACAATTTTAACGTATAGTTTGGTGATTTAGCTTGGTTTCATGGTTTTCATGGAGAACTGAATGATTCTTGTGGTTTCCCAGATAAAAGGCGCTTGTTGTATAATGGATTGTCTTAGGTGTAAAATTCCAAACCATGCCAAACCACGAGAGAAACAAACGCACATGCACACAATGGAGTTTTGGAATGTTTTCTTCGTTAAAAAGAGGCATGTTCGTTTTAAGCCAATGCCCTCATGAAATACAAAATGAATACATGATCCTATTACCAATAACCCAACTCACCATGCAGGGCTCATGAGGGATGCACCCACCACTACTTCAAAGAGCACGAGCCATCTGCATGTTCTATAGACATTTAGAGAACCGTAGGATGTATTGCCCTAAAAGGAATAAAGAAGAACCCAAGGAAGACTCACGATTTCATAGACATCCAGAAGTTATCCACGGGGAGCGCTGCCATATAGGGAATGAAGTTGTAATGAAACGTCCTCTGATGCTTAGATAGGGAAGATCATCAGTGATGTATTCTGAGGCCATTGAGTGTTTCAGAGGCAACTATGGTAATATAGTTAAAGGAATATATATTTAAATATATTAACAGTTTGTTTGCCTGATTTTTTATTAAAATCATATCAAGATCTAAATATTGCTTCTGGTGAAACTTTATAGTGAAGTTGCTACAAAAACCTCAAAGTTATTGTTTGAGCAAGATACTGATACTTATGTTGGTGCAAGAACTTCATAGTGATGCTGGTGCAAGCATGTCTTATGTCTCTTTCTGCATGTTTTCCTGCAATTTGGAAATACACCTTTTGTGATGGATTTCCTGGTTGCCCTACCTGCAGACTGAATGTTTAACCATGTTTAATCCTGGTCTTGAACATCATTAATGCTTTTGCATCATTAATGCATAATTAATGCTTTGCGACTTTTTTTCCAAGATTATATATATATCATAGCATAAAAGACAAGCATAAAAGGTCTAAAAAACTATGAAGCAGAAGCATCTTGATATTGACATACTATATACACTATATTGCCAAAAGTATGCGCTCGTCTGCCTTCACATGCATATGAACTTGAGTAACATCCATTTCTCAATCTATAGGGTTTAATATGATGTTGGTCCACCTTTCGCAGCTTTAACAGCTTCAACTCTTCTGGGAAGGCTTTCCACAAATTTTAGGAGTGTGTTTATGGGAATTTCTGACCATTCTTCCCAAAGCTTATTTGTGATGTCAGACGCTGACGTTGGACGAGAAGGCCTGGCTCACAGTCTCTGCTCAAATTCATCCCCAAAGGTGTTCTATCAGGTTGAGATCAGGCCCGTCAAGTTCTTTCACACCAAACTCGCTCATCCCTGTGTTTAGACTTTGCTTTGTGCACTGGTTTTTCAGGAGGTAGGCTCGGCACCTTACTTCCAGTGAATGGAACTTTTAATTCTTTAAGACATTGTGGACAATTTCATGTTCCTAACCTTCTTTCTGTTCCAACATGACTGCAAACCCAGGCCTTCTCATCCAACATCAGTGTCTGACCACACCAATGCGCCTCCTACTTGAACATGAACTGTTTGCAGGCATACTGTAATTGATATTACTGTACTTTTACTTTCTCTACAACATCCAAGTGAGTGTAAAAGAAGCAACAGCAAAGATTTCTATGTCTTGTGCCTAAAGGACAGGAGAAAGTGAATGGATTAGGACAGCATTATTCAGCCTGTCAGATGGCTGGCATTTAGCTAAGGCTCTGGCTAATGACATAAAGTGTTGTGGTAGCAGCAAGGCCATAAATCACCATGTCCTCATGAGTAAAGGGACGTGTGCTGGGCTTGGTCTCAGCCCTTCACTCTATTAGAGAAGATCAGTTTTCCACTCCCAACTCATATTAGTTTGATGTCTAGTAGCAAGACACAAAAGGAGAGGAACATCAATTTACTGTTAGGGTTCACATAATATGTTATGCTCTTATGAAAAAAAAAAAAAAACACGCCAGGAGGGATGGAAATATAATACAGCATAATGTTAATCCAAGTTTACATTACTGAGAAATCACTAATGCATTCATGCAAAGAATGTCACTTAGCATTTTAAAGAAATCTCCCAGGAGCTCATTGCATAAAATAAAACATGGCACTTTTTTTTTTCTTAAGTACAGAATCAAAATGCAAAATGAACCAATCCTAATAAATAAGCCTGTGCATGATTTTGCGAAATGCACCTTAACTCTCCCACTCTTAAGCTCATTTACTGCTTATATTTCTAAAGTGCAATTTCAGCCGATACAGGCTTCATAGCGAGAGCTCTTGGCTTCAACTCACACCAGCCATCACAGCAAAGCGAGGGCCAAACGGAGTGTGAAAGGAAGGAGGGAGGAGAAGCAGAGGAATAGAGCTTGTCTGTCAGAGACGATATGGTTAGTTAGCCAGTGTCTGTACAAACATAGAGTTAAAGCATGCTTCATGGCCAGGACATGATGGCAAGATAGGCCTCCATGGAACTGAGGCAGAGATGGATGGATCTGTTTCCACTGGAGGTCCGTGATTCTGTATCCTATTCAAGATGCTGCCAACATCACCACTCCCATCAGTACGGCACAGCAGAGCCAGAAACTCTCTCCAGTGATTTATCCGGGTTATTTGGATTTTTTTTTTTTTTTTTTTTTGAGCAGAATGTTTGCAATCTAGAAGCAAGTGTTGGGAGAAAATATATAGGATGCATCCATCAAAAAGTTTGAAAACGTATTATGGTTTTGTCACGCTCATAGCACTCGAGACATTATTCTATATAACTTCAACATTCAGGTTGAGTGAAAAATTTAATCTGCTAAATGTAAAAGGACTATTTGGGGGGGAAATATTTAAAGTGCATTTGGCAGAGTCGCAATAAGCATGCAGTAATAAGATAATGAGACTGTGGGTAGTGCTGTTTCAAAATGTCAGCAGAGCAAAACAATACAGCACGGATCAGATGTCTGCACAGCGTCACTCCTCACTGTCATCACCATGTTCCCTCTGCTTGACAGATTAAGAAATAAACATTTAGGAAAACCCTGTTGTTTATAACTCGGCTAGCAGTTGGGGGGGAAAAATCCTGTAATCTGGTATGTGACAGTTCTTATACTATTGGTCAAAGAGAGAGAGAGACATAGAAAGAGAGAGAGAGAGAGAGAAAGCAAAGGCTGTTCTACCAGCCTTGCTCTCAAACAGCATTAATGGCCCATCTTTCTCTTTTATTGTTTTCCAGGAAACTCCTCAGGGGCGTTTTTGCACCCTGCATCAGCAGACATTCCTCAGTCAGTGTGACACCCCTAAACAATAACTCACACAAATTAGCATATCAAGAGAACACGAGAGAGCTATGAAATTTAGGTCATGTTTCATGGGAATTCACAATTTTTGCCAGTCTGTAAGTTGTCATGCTAGCTGTCTCTCAGGACCCAGGTTAAACACAGCGCTGGGTTTTTTTTTTTTTTTTTTCGTTTTTTTTTTTTGTTTTGTTTTGTTTTGAATGAAACCACATAATAGATCCCTCATAATGTCCTCAAGATTACATCAAAACCCTTCCCGAGCTTGGGTGAAATGAGCATGTGGGTCAGGTTCTAAGTCTACATTATCCATCATCTCAGTAGGTTAATTCCTTATCTGCTTGAGCACAGGTCATTCTGACTCATGTCAGATGTTTTTGTCTATTTTTGCTTTCTGACTGAGCCGACATGATCATTCGCCGTGCTCTCCAGGTGAAAACGTTCCTCACATGCAATTTAGAATTCTGTAAAAGGTCAGAGCAGGCTTCGTGTGTATAGCTCATTAGCATTCGCTTCAGGTGAAAGAAAGCCAGAGCGGGAATAGCAATAGTTTTACCTTCGACTTTGCCTTCCTGCTCTGATTGACAGGTGGAGTAATGTTGCCCTGTGTCTGACCCTGGCATGGAACTCTCTCCTGCTTTAATAATTTGAATCATTTGCCCTGGAGGAAAGTGCAGAAGTGCTTTTGTGGGAAAGGCTGCATTTAAAAAAAAATGTTCCTATATTAAGTTTCATTTCTATTTTGCACTTCTTTTTTTTTTTTTCCTCCCAAACTTTGTTGAAAAGTATTGTTGGCTATGTAATTATCCCCTGACCAGTGCAGCACAAAGAGTAACTGAAGTGTCTTTTGTCTTGAATTAAACGGCTAATTATAAGCTGAACAAGCATATTAAATGATACGGGTCACTAGGAAAGGCCAGTCCAAGTAATTACTGCAGGCAAAATATGTGCAGGAAGGTTTTATTTTATTTATTTATTTTCTCTTTTTTTTTTTCTCTCTTTTCTAGTAAACCCATCTCCCATGTCACCCAAGTTGTGTTCTTCATTTCTGGATTCCTCCTGTCTGGGAGGAACATATGTTGCAATGAATGAAGCTTTAATTTTTCACATGTCCTAGTTCCTCATGGTCCCTTGGGATGACTAGCTTACTGAACGATGGCAGAGCTTAGGATCAATGTTGTCCAAAAGTGCTAAAAGACAGGAAATGAATAAATGATGCATTGAGCGATGCCGATCCTCTCGCTTCAGCACATCAAGTATACGTTCGGCAATCATCCTTATTGTTGCTCCACATCTCCACATTAGCTGTTCATTCTTAATCTTCTGTCTTACTAAATCATTCATCATTCTGTCTCTCTCCCCACTGACTCTCTCTCTCTCTCTCTCTCTCTCTCTCTCTCACCAGCTTAATTAAGTGAGTAATTCTGCTTGCATTTCCTCTGGGTTTTAAAAGCAGGATGGGAAATTGACTTCGGTCCTTTATTTCAAGAGATTTGGCGAGAAAACAAAAACATCAATAAAAGCTTCCAGCCACTCTTTTACATCCCACAAACAAGCTAAGCTTTACGTCCTATAATGGCTCAAGAATATTCACAAGCATGTTTTTGAAGGCTTTGCATAACTACAAGTAATTTGGTTATCTAATAGTCTATAGTTCTTTCACGGGATTATGCATACGGCTAGCACTTTCCTTAAAAGGTGGTGTTTGTAGATCTATAACACACCTACATGAAGTTTGAGTAGGAGTTTTTGTCATAAAATACTGTACATCAAATGATACAAAATATTGTCTTTTTAATACAGTGGTACAACCATGGGTGGTCCAGTCTGGCACTGCGCACTATTAAAAGATTTAGTGGCAGTCCACAGTACTGCAAAGAGGGCAGGGCAGCTGCCCATTCAAAAACACATCTGATGACATAATGTCATCTTAAACATTACTTTATGTCATTATTAGTTGCTTTTAAGTTATTCTAAATCGCCTCAGAACTATCCATGTTGAGTCATCATGGTTCATGACTCAACTCACTGCTTAGTTTATGGCTAACGCAAGCTACAAAGGCTGAATCCTAAATCCATCTCTAATCCCCTGACCAAGGGCACTACTTGGTGTGTGGAACAAGGGGTTCAACACCCTAGCCCACTCGCTTTCTATTTTACCCTATTTAGGAGACCAGCATTGTGTCAAGTGCATTTGCAAAACCCATCAAACACCATGATGAAACTGTCTCTCATGAAGAACTTCCCAGGAAAGCAAGACGGAAACCTACCTTTGTTGCAGTTCATTTCTAGTTACCAGCCTCAGAAATCACCAATTAACAAACAGCACCTCAGATTAGAGCCGTTATGGAGGATTTACAGAGCAGAAGTAGCAGACACCTTTCAATATGAACTGTTTAAAGCACATTATTTGGCAATTTGACTGAAAAAAGACTAATGAGTGAGATACGAATGGAAAGATGCTAGTCACATACATATATATAAGAAAAGGATTTTTGTGTATCGCCACTACATCCAATATACTGTAATACTGATGCATGAAAAGTTTCTTATTGTGACTACATTCATGACTGGGAGTTAAATTTTTTATTAAACGCCATGACCTGCACTCATTATTTGGCAGATTATAAAATAACACATGATCCAGGCATATCCCAATGTTTTGTAACAAACTATGGCAGTTAATAGTGTGCACAATTAAATGAGGTCACCACTAAGGGCATGAAATCAAATATGTGTTCAGAAAGCAGACTATTTGATCATGCTGCTAACTTGGTATGTTGAGTTGTTGAGTTTTGCCATAATGGTGTTTTTTGTTACAACATGATGTGCTCTCCTGTGAGGAAAATGTTCCCGTGGTTTACAGGAGAAGCTGACCGAGCACCAATCTGTTAGGCTTACAGGGCACTTTAATTAGGTGCTGTTTATAATTTTATCCATAAAATGTGTTTCTTGATATAAGCAGTGTCTCTATTTAAGTTAATGTCTGAGTGTAGAGAAAAACCTTTTCATTGACTAATTTATTTATACTGCCATAAACATATTACATACATTCTAGCATGATGTATTGCAGTTGCTTTAAACAAACAGATGTTTATATTGGATCTAATACCATTCTTCACTCAAAATGAAGAAGAAGACTTTATTGGTCACATGTATAGTATGTACATTACAGCACAGTGAAATATATATATATATATATATATATATATATATATATATATATATATATATATATATATATATATATATATAGTCACCCATATGCACAATATATATTGTTTGTTTGTTTGTTTGTTTGTTTGTTTGTTTGTTTGTTTCCCAGCTTGTTAGGAGTGTAGGATCGGCCATAGTACAACATCCCTGGAGCAAATAGTGTTGAGGGTCTTGCTCAAGGGCCAAACAGCGACAGCCAATTAGTTAAGTTAGAGCATTCACCCATAGTCAATGTTAAGCTGAGTGGCACAAGGTTGAGGCTTAAGTCCTTCCTTCGGGTCACTGTATGTGGAGTTTGCATGTTCTCCCCATGCTTGATGGGTCTCCTTAAGGTACTCCTGTTTCCTCCCATAGTCCAAAGACATGTAGATTAAGCTAATTGTTATTTCCAATTTGTGTTTGCCCATAGTGTGTAAGTGAGTGTGTGCATGCTTGTGTGCTAATGGCTTGGCACCTTGTGCAGGATGTGCCGTGCCTGGTGCCTTCAGTCCCCTGGGAAAGACTCCGGGCTTCCCACAACCCTGAACAGGATAAGAGAATGGGTGTGGGAGTGATATCAAGCTAAAGAAAAATATTATTATTTAAAATGTATTCAAAATTACAGCAGTGAGTGTATAATGTAATCCATACAATAATGTTGTCATTTAAAGTGTAAAGCAGTTGTCCTTCTAGAATGAGATCCTTGAAAGAGTCGAGGTGCGTCTAAGCATCCTGACTTTCTCATGGAAGAAGCTGTTGCAGTCTGGTGGTTGTAGCATAGATTCTCTGATACTTTCTGCCCCTGGAATAATGATGCCTCTGAGGTTAAGACTTTGAGCTACTGCCTGGGAGATTGTGATCAAATCTCTGCACTGCCAAGCTGCCACGTCACATTCTTGAGCTAGCCTGAACTGCTCGGTTGTATCCTATCTCACCTATAAATCAATTAAAAGCATCAGCTAAATGCAAAAGCAAATGTTTCCGCCAGATGGAAGATAGGTAAAGAATACATGAGAGAAGTGGGAGGGGTAATCCATAATGTTGGTGGCCTTGCAGATGCAGCATTTGTGGTAAAAGATGTCGAAGGCAGATAAAGAGACCCTGATGATCTTTTCATCTGTTCTCCTGTTCATCTGTAGGATCTTGCAGTCTGAGACGGTGCAGGTCCCAGAGCAGACACTGAGACAGCTGGTCTGGACACTAAGTGTAGAAAGTGGAAGGCGGGGGGAGGTTTGTTCTGTTCTGCCTCTGCAGGAAGTGAATGTGCTGCTGGGATTTTTTTTTTTTTTTTGGTAAGACAGGTGTTAAGGGTCCAGATGAGGTCCTCCGTGATGTGCACACCAAGGAGCTTTTGACTGTCTCCACAGTTGCATCATCAGTTTGCAACTAGAGTTTGAGAAAATATGCAGAACTCTTTAATGACCTTTTATAACTTTTTAGAAAATGTGTATAAGTAGGAAAATGAAGCTCACTTTACTCAAAGATTTGAAAAATAAAAGTTCAATAGACACAATAGAATTGTAAACACATCTACATTTAAGACAAGAATTTTTTTTTTATAATTCACCTTTTATAGTTTCACTTGCTTAATGTATTCAAGTGTGTTCTAAGTGTAAAAATGTATAAAATTCACTTTATATTTAGAGAATATAAAATACAATAGCTGTGTGATGATTGTGACTGTTAATACCTTCACTGTCAGATCCTCAAAATGTTTCAGGGACCAAGAGCATCTTCTCTTACAGTACCTTTATTTTCCCAATTGACCTCTGACTCAACCAGCCATGTCCTATCAGCACTGTTATTTGAGTGACTCAGACATACTTGATGTACACTGAGCCACAAAATCAACAGTCATCTTGCCTTATGTCAACACATCCTTGAACTAGACTGAACTGCTCAGTTGTATCCTGTCTCAAATGTACATCACCTAAAAGCGTCAAGTGAAAATGCAAATGTTCTGCCAGAAGAAAGGTAGGTGAAGAATCCATGAGGGGAGTAGAAGGGAGACTTACAGTAACTCAGATGGTATATTACAGTGACAACAACATTGAACATGAAAAAAAGGAGAAAAGCTCCTGTCATTATGATATGTTGAAATAAGCTTTTTTATTTTTAATCGAATAATTCTCGTAATGGCTTTTGAAATTATAAACTACTTTATTTATGTACAGTAGTTGTCATGAAGTGCTTAATGTCAGCATTACACTGATCATAATATTACATAAAATGAAAACGTAAAACATTCAACCCCGTATTGGGCAGCCTCTGGCGTCTTGGTGCATGACTTCACAAAACCTCAGGGGTGTGCTGTGGTATCTGGCACTGGGAAATTAGCAGCAAACCCTTTGGGTGCTGTGGGATGCAGGTTGGGGGCCTCCATGGAACTGACTTTTTTGTCCGACGTATCCCGTGGGAGCTCGATCGGACTGAGATTGAGGGAATTTGGAGGTCAGATCAATAACCTTGAATTCTTTGTGTGGTAATCCCATACATGGCAGCCTGTGGTGCACTGGGTGTTCTGCCTTTCTATTATGACTTTTTTGTGCTACATCGGCTTTTTTGTAGGATTCGACTGGATAGGCTGCCTTTGGCATAGATGAGCCCTGGGTACCCATGATCCTGTCACTAGTTTACTGGTATACAATTGATAATCAGTGTTATTCAAATAATCTGCTAGTGAACTTTGTGTTGTCATTGATCAGTGTATATAGCCATACAAAAACTTATTTCATTTTAAAAAAACATCGTAAATATTACATTTTGAGACATATTCACTATGCATAGTCAGACAATAGCAACAAAAGCATAATCAGCAATCATACATAAAAAAATGAATATACAGGATAACAAATCTTGTACTTAACAATGGTAATATATAATATATATCATCAATCATGTATTACCATTGTTACCATGTAAATATATATCTACAGTCGTGGCCAAAAGTTTTGAGAATGACACAAATATTAGTTTTCACAAAGTTTGCTGTTAAACTGCTTTTAGATCTTTGTTTCAGTTGTTTCTGTGATGTACTGAAATATAATTACAAGCACTTCATACGTTTCAAAGGCTTTTATTGACAATTCTTCTCCGGACAAGCCTTATCACCTTTTCTTCTCCGGACAAGCCTTTTTCCAGATGCCCCAAACAATCGGAATGAGGCTTCATCCGAGAATATGACTTTGCCCCAGTCCTCAGCAGTCCATTCACCATACTTTTTGCAGAAGATCAATCTGTCCCTGATGTTTTTTTTTTGGAGAGAAGTGGCATCTTCCAAAAGTCTTCGCCTCACTGTGCGTGCAGATGCGCTCACACCTGCCTGCTGCCATTCCTGAGCAGCTCTGCACTGGTGCCACTCCGATCCCACAGCTGAATCCTCTTTAGGAGACGATCCTGGCGCTTGCTGGACTTTCTTGGACGCCCTGAAGCCTTCTTAACAAGAATTGAACCTCTTTCCTTGAAGTTCTTGATGATCCTGTAAATTGTTGATTTAGGTGTAATCTTAGAAGCCACAATATCCTTGCCTGTGAAGCCATTTTTATGCAACGCAATGATGGCTGCACGCGTTTCTTTGCAGGTCACCATGGTTAACAATGAAAGAATAATGATTTCAAGCATCACCTTCCTTTTAACATGTCAAGTCTGCCATTCTAACCCAATCAGCCTGATATAATGATCTCCAGCCTTGTGCTCGTCAACATTCTCACAAGTTAACAAGACGATTACTGAAATGATCTCAGTAGGTCCTTTAATGACAGCAATGAAATGTAGTGGAAAGTTTTTTTTCGGGATTAAGTTCATTTTCATGGCAAAGAAGGACTATGCAATTCATTTGATCACTCTTCATAACATTTTGGAGTATATGCAAATTGCTATTATAAAAACTTAAGCAGCAACTTTTCCAGTTTCCAATATTTATGTAATTCTCAAAACTTTTGGCCACGACTGTACATACAGGAATGGTCAAAACAGTGAGGACATGAGCAAACAAATGACATCACAGAAGTGGAGGTAAGACTAGAACAGAAACCAAAACGTAAGCACATGGCTACAGTTGCCATGGGAACCCTAATGCAAAGAGGAAAACCGTGACATTTATATGTTACTATTTTTGGTAGTGGTATTCTCTGTGCTAATGACCAGAAAGCTGGCAGTTAACATTTTACATGCCTTTGAATAAAATTCCCTGCTAAATGAATAAATGATAATGTCATGAGCTATATTTGAATGGAACATTTAAATATTTCAACAGAAGTGTTGGTAATCAGGCATTGTGTGCTACAGTATGTCTGTTTTTCTGGCTCAGATTAAGAGCCGCTACTGATATTGTGAATATTCGATTAGAGTGTTTGTATGAGTGGGAATGTGTCTGTTTGTTTGTTTGTTAGGTGTATGATAATGAATTATTACAAAATTATTTGTATGTCACTGTTTTTTTATTGTTAATTTACATTATAATGAACAGATATCTCATCTCATCCAGTGTTCCACAAATTTCTTGGAAAGTCCTCCCCTTACATCCCATTTTATACACAGTTAATAACCCGCCGATTGTTCCTGCTACACCCAGGATAATACACCTGTGTTTGTTAATTAACTGATGTGTTGAGTCAGATGTGTTGGGAGTAATACTAAAATGTGAATTGCAAGGGGGGACTCCAAGAGCAAAACAGGGAAAACGCTGACCTACAGTACTGGAAGTCCTTATACACTGAGAGAAAAAGTGGCTTACCTCTATTTGCATCCCTGAAGCTATTAAAAAACTGATTAAGATGCTGCTATTTGCGTAGCTCATGAGCTCAATGGCTACATGGTGGTGTAGTGTTTAGCTCCAGGGTGGAGGGTCTGTGCATGGAGTTTGCATGTTCTCCCTTGCTTGGCGGGTTTCCACCGGGTACTCCGGGTTCCTCTCAAAGTTCAAAGACTAGGCTAATTGACATTCCAAATTGGCCGCGCAATAGATTAGCACCCTATCCAGGGTGTTCATGGAGGAAGTCTCCTGAGATAGGCTCCAGACTTCCTGTGACCCAGTACAGTATAAGTGTCTGAATGAATCCAGCTTAACTAATCACAAGGAAATCGGACCATCCATGACATAACACAATTTTCGAAGTTTCAAATACGTTTTTTTATCTACTGCAAAAAATTTCAAGCTGTAATTGTTTTATACACAAAACATACAATCTAATACAATCTTTCCTTTCTGAACTCTGCAGCCACCAGCACTCTGTAAACAAATGTCTTTAGAAATTTGCATCTAATTTTAATTATCCCGTAACATTCTTCAATCCTTAATTGTTACTGTTCAACAGGTGTTGATTAATTTTCTCTAACAGTAGTGCCAGCTGTTATTTGAATCACAGGGTTATGTCGATGTGCCGGCTTGTCCTAATACGTTATTGTTTGTTTAGTAACGATTAATTAACTGTTATTTGTATAGGGGATGCTGCTCAAAACCCCAATCCAATAATAAATGAATGGAAGGTTAAAAGATTATTGAACAAAGAACAATGTACTACAACTGTTGATAGAATGACGGTTTCTGTAAGGGGATGTTTATTTAGCATTTATGGAAATAGAGACAGTTTTTATTTGAAGTTTTCCCCCTTCATGATAGGGAAGTTTTTAGTAAGAAGCTGCACTTTTTTAGTTAACCAAGAAAGGATTGAGTGCTGCTACAAAGAGTGATAACAGGGACTAACATAATATCTTGGATATTAAGTAGCATTAATACATGTAATTATATTATGTTCAAAGTATTATATGTCACTCTTTAAGAAACAAAAAAACATATACATTATTGGCACATTGTTGTAAAAGAGGAATAAAACACATCAGGGTTTTCTGTTATTGGAAAATCATTAATATAAGAGTTAACATCCATCCATCCATCTAGGAACTTAGTGCAAGAGACAGTGGAAGCCAATAGTGAATTGCAATTGTATTTATTCCCATTTTATAACTGTTTTGAGACCTCCAGGCAACAGTCCCATACTACAGGCAGTTTAGGAAATGTCAATTAGCCTATGGACTGTGGGAGAAAACCAGAGTACCTGGAGGAAACCCATCCAGAAGGCCAGATCGAACCCAGACCATGGAGGCGCAGGGCAACAGTGCTAACCACTGAGCCACCGTGCCGCGACTAACTGCTGTTTAGATTACTGTACTCATCCGGTATGACCTTAACGAAGAAATTTTTAACCGTTTCCGTCACTTCACTCAGACAAAAAAAAGGCTATTAATTAGCTGATGAGTTAAATCAAATTTGATGGGAGGTGAGAAAACCTGAGCAGAATAGAGGATATTCCAGGACCAGGTTTGAGAACCACATGACTACAACAAAATGTTACATTTGAACACCACTACAGTACATCACCTTTGTTTAGAAGCTTTGAACTTTCATATTTAAGCCAAACCATGGCATGGAAGGGTTGCATTACACAGCAAAATACAATGTGTTCTGACAAGCCAATTGCAAGTTTTAGAAAATGTTGAAGCCAAGAAAAGGGATATTTATATTCTGCTACTGCCCCTCTAGTCACCCTAGCATTCAGAAACTACAGGTATGTGTCACTTCATATCCACAATACAGTCTGTGAAATAACAATTTGGATGTTGTGTGAACACCATATAATATGTGGAATAATGTAGTGCAACCTGTTTCACTTCTCCAATAGCACTTCTCTGTTTTTCCTATTGCTCCTTCTATCAAATGCAACATTTTTTTCCCACATTTGGAAGAAAATAACTTTATAACACCACGGACGTACACTTTATGCATTTGGAAGGTGGACAAATGGTGCATATATATATGGTGCATCCATGTACAATACTGTGATTAGACTGATCAACTGAAACTGTATGCTGGGTGATGATGCATTATAATTATTATTATTGTTTTTAATGGTTCTCCTTATCTTTAACAATCTTTATTACTGAAAAAAAACTGTTTGCGAAATAATTTCTTTCTCATTTTTGCTGCAAGTACAAAGCATGCATTTCATACAATTCATATTAAAACTCAACCAACATAGCATATCTATACACATTGCTTAGGCTTGAACCACAGGCACAAATGTAGGCTGATTTTTATTTTGTGACTAAACTGCGGGAGGTGGAATTACAGCATTTTGCTAAATTCACAGTGATATAACCAAAACATTTTTGACGTATTTTGGCATTTGTGATTTTTAACACCCTTTTGACAAAATATATGTGTGTGTGTGTGTGTGTGTGTGTGTGTGTGTGTGTGTGTGTGTGTGTGTGTGTGTGTGTGTGTGTGTGTGTGTGTGTGTGTGTGTGTGATTCTTGATCATCTTTTCAAACGCTTCTTGCTTCATTTGAAAAACAAAAATAAATAAATAAATAAATAAATAAATAAATAACTATTAATAATAATAATCTGAAGAATATGTAAAAAAAAAATATTAGTCATCACAGGGCAGCACAATGGTGTAGTGGTTAGCACTGTTGCCTTTCACCTCCAGGGTTCGGGTTCAATTCCCGTCTCTGTGTGCATGGAGTTTGCACAGTGTTCTCCCCGTGCTTGGTGGGTTTCCTCCGGGTACTCTGGTTTCCCCCCAACGACCTGCAGATTAGATTAACTGGCATTCCAAAATTGTCTGTAGTATGTATATGTGTGTGCCCTGCGATGGATTGGCACACTGTCCAGGCTGTACCCCGCCTTGTGCCCTACGTCTCCTGGGATAGGCTCCAGGCCCCCCGCGACCCTGAATACAGGATTAAGCGGTATAGATGATGAGTGAGTGATTAGTCATCACATTATTGACTAAACTGTTTTGATGATTAAATAAACAGTTTTGAATTTATTTAATCATTAAAACTATTTATTTAAAAGTCATCAGATTAGTAAATAAACTGTTTTGATGATTAAATAAACAGTTTTGAATAAGTGTCAAACAACACATGAAAAAAAAATGGACTCAGAACTATTTAAAAAATGGTATAGCATTATACGACAGTTCTAATACATCATTGTGATTAATATGAGATTACAACCTGCATGTCACTACCACTGGCAATAATCAGTCCTGCTTAGGGTTAATATCTGTTCTATTATGCTTCCATTTTTTCCCCCTCTCGGATATTGTAATGTCCTGGACGTAATACATTCCCCACACATATGCCATGTTCCATCTCTGTCACATTCTTTCTTTCCATCTACACTCATTCCCTCCATCTATTGCCTTTACATTTTGTTTCTTGCCTGTCTATTAGGGTGAGTTATGATATTTCTAGGTTGGAACTAAGCAATTCACAGGGCTTGTTCTGCACTCGGAGCAGGAGTTTAGCTCGAAAAGGGCTCCCGTCGGCAAGGTGACAAATGACACCATCTGATTAATGACGTTAATGTCCCCCTTGCCACAACACCTCAATCAGGAACACGCGCACGCACACACGCTCACGAATGCTCACGCCAATACACACGCAGCTCTATGACCTGTTTAAGAGCCTGTCTGCGAGAGCCTGAAAGGTTTTGCCTCAATGTATAGCTCCTGTCTTCAGTGCCTAGTATCGCCCTATAGGTGCCACTTCAACTGTATAAATTACTAATGTGTAGAGATTATTATTATACTGTACTCCTCTCTTTTATATAATGAAGTACCTTGGCAGAAATTATACGTTTGAATTTAGGGCCGCGTTCTTCGCCTCTTTAAAATAGAAGGCGTTTGTCTTTTGTCAGTGGATAGTAATGAAGCAGAATGTACTGTATGAGATAGCGGTTAGATGGGAAAGTTCTCAGGTGATAAGAGCCTGGCTTTGATGCTCAGAATAAAAGCCAAACCACCATCAAGCCCTCTAAGTTATTCCTTCAATTGGGGTCTGTGAAGTCTGGCAGCTCCAATACCTCCTGATAGAGGATCTTTTTAAGAGAAGCTATAAAGCACTCTGTGCCTGCGATGTGAATTCCCAAGGACTCTCCTATAACTGCTCCCAGATATCATCTTTAACAGGAATCTTGGCGGGATCTGCGGTGTTTGATTGCAGCAGTATTCTTAGTTGATTGAGTCAGTATCTGTGCCGTCCGCATACAGGTTCTACGAGTGCACCGAGTGTAAATCTGTCCCCTGCTATACATTTTTCCTTGTTTACCACACCCAACATAGACCATACCATTTTTTTTTTAATGCACAAACGGCTACAATCTGATTAGCATATCGTACGCAGTGATACAGTCCGAAAATAAAGGTAACGAGTGCTTGAAGTGAAACTGTATGTGACTGATGAGGCCCTAATCCCTACGATTTTCATTAGATATTTATATCTAATTTAAATTTTTCTACAGCACTGTTTAATTCTTTCATCTGATTGTTCATCAAGGAATAACACTTCAGTCTGTGCTGTTGTGGGAAAATAATGGCACAGCATGAGGGGGTGTGATTAGGTGACAGGTGAGGCAGCCATTCACTCAGTGGCGTGCGCTATTTTTTGCATAACAGCACAGTCTGGAGTGTGTTATTCTACATATACCGCACTGATTTGCAGACGATTAAAGTGTTTTATTGGTTAATAAAATGGGGAAATTGAACGCGAGAGCACTTACAACTGAGATTCCTTAAATAAATAAACCGTCACCACATCAGCATTTATAAAAGTTAAATTACTGCACAAGAGCCCGTGTTCAATATTTTATTATTGGTTTTGGTAAGATTCTGTGCAGCACCCACCATTATAAGCCCCTGTGTTTGAGCCACTAATGTAGAAAAAGTAACAATATGTGGAATGAGCGCATAATGTTTCAATATGGGTAATTCTTCATGGCACACGACGAGGAGCATTTTTATACTTCGGACATTTAATGGAATCATTACGTTTTCAGGTGGTTTATTTCCTTGAGTTTCTTTTTAGTGCAATATCCAAAGTGGTAAAATGTTTGGAGGATACACCAAACATACAGCCATAACATACTGAATTAAAGTATCAGTAAACTGGTGACATGATTCTGGGCACCCAATGCTTACCCATGCCCACGGGGACCAAAGGCCAGTCTATGTGGTCAGATCCCATGAAAAAGCCAATGCTCACAACTGGCAGAAAAAAAAAATCAATCCTAGCCACAACAGAAAGGCATCAGAACAGCCAGTGCACCACAGGCTCAGGTGGCCAAACTCTCCAGTTACCAATTCAAATGAGGACCCATGGAATGTGCAGGACAAACAAGTCTTATCTGCGGAGTCTCCACCCTGCAACCCACAACACCCAAAGGATCTGCTGCCAACATCCTGGTGCTAGACATTACAGCACACCCCCAGAGGCCCAGCAAAGCCACACCCCAAGGGGAACCTGTACATTACTAAACATAATGTTTTATGTTGTAAAGGATAAGGGCTTTGGGTGTCTATGGAAATATCATTTTAACTGATGAACTGATTCGATTTGGGAATTTATCCAAAGGGGGCAAGGTCACAGCAAGGTCAAATGTCTAAAACTTCTATACTTTTGGGTAGTGGCGGCATTCCTGTCAGTACTGTTGTTGTTGTTTTTTTCACTGTTGGTCTTATCAACCAAAAGGAATACAATTTGAATTGCTTTGGTATAAAAGGAATAATATACTTTATGTCACATTGTTCCAGGAAAATAATTTACTTTACCATGTTTAATTTTATGGAACATTTGTATTGAATCTGCATTTGTATTATTTCCCATTAGTGTTTTGCAATACGAATTTTCACCTTAAGAACTTAATTCGTATACCATATTCGTAATTCGTATTCGAATGGTATTCGTAATTCGTATACCATTTTTAAAGTATGTATCAGCATGAGTAATTTCTTACATACCATACACTTATAGAGAATTTATCTGACTGTTTTATCTGACTGCTGTCTTGGGGAACCTTTTCCACAGTACGAACAAACAATATTGTATTCAATCATGAGTTAGATTAACAACTTATCTGTCAAAAAGACATTGATAAAACTCTGTGGGTAGCTGTATACATTTCCATTTCCACTAGACACATTCATCTTTTGAATTACCACCATCTAAAACACTTTGATTATTAAACAAGATGTGGCTCAGGAAATGGTTGCTATATGTTCTTTTTTTTGCTTTGTTTTTTTTTGGGGGGGGGGGGGGGGATCTCTGATCAGTCTGAAATGTCTGTGATAAATGAAAGACACTGAGAGCCTGAATCTCACCAGATCAGATCAGCATTACCCATTCACAGACACATGACAATGAAGTCCACTTAAAATAATTGCATATGCCATGTTCCAGATCGAATGTTAACTGCAAAATGTAACTGTATTTGTGGATGACAAGGCCTGGGGCGATGCTGATTACTGACAATAGATGTCAGAATGAAGAGACTGCTATGAATTAAATTGGGAGGGAGTGTAATAAAGGAGAACAGGCACTAAGGCCTTGTACCGAGTGCCAGCCCAGATCGGATTTTTTCGTCCTATCCAGAATTGAGCGAGTAACATAAATAAAAAAAAAACACACATTGAATCTGATTTTTGCAAACGCAGTTTAAACCACATCTAGAGGTGGTTTGAAACCAAATCCAGATTGGGTTCCTAAAGATCCGTGTCTCTGGATCATTTCAGGCTGCCCATTATGTCATCTCACATGGTCACGTGGTCTGGGACATGGTTCCATTGTGAACACTCAATGAAAAGTGAGTGAGAAGAAGCATATTTAGTATAATTTTGTAGCACGTTGAGTTGAGCTTTTTTTCCCACTTTGGCCGCTATTAACAAGAAGTATGTAACTTTCAGTGTGGCTAAATTAATTGTGTTTTCAGGATGAGCAGCTGGTTTAACCACAGAATGAAAAAGGAGAAGAGCAGCCCCTGAATAGAGGACGAAGTGAAATGTCTGATGGTAAGTATGAGGTTTGTGAAACAAATCGAATTCACCCGCAGTCTGCGCAAGGCCTAAAACTTCTCCCTTGTCAAAGTATATGTGTTAAAGTCTTTGCCTTAATAGGTTTGACCTTCAGCCCAGTAATGATATGCAAGATGCATGATGGTTGCTGTATGTACACAGCTCCACTGTCACACTTGCCCAATTACAGTCATTTTCTCAGACACATCGTGTGCTTAGGTGAAGGGCAAAGCAAACACAAAGCACCTGGACAGGAGGGATCAAGGCCAATCAACAGAATACTAATTAGCTATGTAAGTGTTATTCTCTCTTTCTCTCTCTCTCTCTCTTTCGCTCTCTATGCAGATGCACAGTTTTTTGACATTTCAAGACATAGGATTGTTTGCATGTTTGCACGTAACTATATGTAATTAGGATTTTCTACACCTAATCCTAAATCTGTCACAGTTCTCCTCCTCGCTCTAATGGTTAAAATGCCTTTTCCCTGCATTTGCATCCGATTCACCACCCTGCTACATGACAGATAAATTTGCCTGTAAAATGGATGCGGCAGTGAGACATAAAGGGCATCACCCCAGGATTTTCATGCCGGAGTTCCATATGATCCATTTTCCCCAGAAATAGTTTTTTTTTTTTTTTCAAGACACCCCTGCTCCCTAGAACGACATTCATTTTCCACCAGATGGATTCTTACTACAGTGGCAGTTTTATTAGTAGACACTGGCAGACCCAAAGCCCAAAGAAACAGAATGGCTTATGTTCATGTTGTCCCAGCTTGTTTGGCTGGCACACCAACAGGCAGTGATCCTGCTCACCCAGTGACACTCAAGCCTACAAAAAAAAATTAACGATTTCATGAAAATTATGCAATATCAGGTACAATGCTACCCTAGAAAAAGAAGTAGTAGGGGCTATATCTCCAGCCAGAGGTAACCTCCACCCCAAGGTCATAATAGGTGCCAACAGATGACCTCAGAAACAAAGCCCCAGCTAGCACATGGAAGCTACATTAAAGATGTAGCATGGTCTTCAATGTAGAGCTCCAGGAGTGGAGTGACTTCACAAGGCCAGATCCAACAAGGTGACCTTGACAGCCCACTCTAGACTGAAAATCAAGGAGTTCTTAGCCCTCTTAAGGAAGCCATCCACCTCACAGGCAAGAAATTGACTTTCCCAAATGGCATTCTCTATCCTGCCTTCGATGTCATCATGCTCCCTCCACCTCCAGGTTTCGAGATGTTTCTTCTCCATCCCCTGGCTTTGATAATGGCATGAACTTTCCGCCTCCCTGGCTCTTTAAGAACACTGCTCTGCCGAGCTCTCAAACATCATCTTATCTCCACATCCTGGTTTTAATGACATCATGAGCTCTTTACCTTCTGACTCTGGTGAGGATGTTACCCCTTTAAATCTTGGTTTCAAATTCCAGTTGGTCTGTTTAGTTGTTTTTTGTTGTTGCTTTTTTGTATTGGCCACCTTGGCCATACTGCATTCCCTGCATGTCACTTTCCTATGCCACTGGCCCTGAAAGTGAAACTTTTTTTTATGACAGAAGACGTCTAACACACACATAAATTCGTTCTTGGCTCGTTAAAGAAAGGTCTGCCAGACAGAAATTGTTGATTTGTTAGTATGCCAATCTTGTTGAGCTTGTACTAGAGACACAGAGGATTCAACTTATCAGCCATTAACAATGTTTATATTGCCTGCGTGTTAGAGAATAATAAAAACTTTATAATAACTCTGCTCTGTGTCAGGAGAAGCATCTGCTTCTGTCCAATACTGTATTTATTAACCATGCCCGTTAATCTGTTAGGATTCCATCAATGCACTTTAATCTACAGTCTCTTGGGTTTTTCACCCGATTACTCTATGATCTTATACATTAACTTTCTCTTCCTTATCTATATAAATAAAAGAAAGGTTTTGTCTGTTTGTTGATCAGAACTCAATGATACAATATATTTATGTTTCATTCACTGGAGAACCCAAAACTAGTCTCAGAATAGTTTCTATCTGTATTTCTGTATGCCAGTATATCTGTATGTCTGTCCATAAATCTATATATCTGTATCTCTTAAAGTCATTCCAGACGATTTTGAAAACTGTATCTTTAAAGATGAATGGACAGATCATTGTTTGTTTATTATTCATGCAGGAAGTTTAAAACCAGTTTGTCAAATCCTGGTGCTAATTAATGCAGCGATGTGACACTATGCCACTATCTGATAAAACACGCGTCGTTAGAGTGAACATATCCGCAAACTATGTTAAAATACGTAAAATACCGTAAAATACCCAAACTTAGTGTTAGCCGCTCAAATAAAAATGTTGAGTAAAAGTGATGTTATGACCAGTTATGCGCCGGATTTAATAATCTACTTTAAACAGGGAGTGTATACGGCTGACGATGATAAAAGCAACAGGATATACAGTACGCGTAACATACTCAACCATACACAATTGGATTTCTTTGTATTAACAAGTTAGGCAAAGAGTTCTGCTGTACAGAAAGACAGGCAGACATGTACATGGGCTGTACAACCTGAAATAATAATATCACTGATGACATTAAAGCTGATCAGCTTATTTTTACCTTTAAATTATTTCTAAAAACTCTGTTATCAGTACAATGACGGGTACTAAGGTTAGTAATTATTACAATTCATCCATAAGTTGTACAGTATAATAACTAATGTACAGTTATCTACCTGTTTTTACAATTATCATGTAAATCGATATTATTATTATTATTATTATTATTATTATTATTATGCAAGTTTTTACTCCATTAACGCACCTTAATCTGCAGTTCTTAGATACCAACCTGACTGAAATATTGTCAACAGTGTACAGTATGTATAAATCAAGGCGCATCTTGTTGTATAATCCATGAACTATCTATCTATTGTCAGCTTGTTAGATAATAAATAACAATCACAGTGTGACTTATCAAAACCACTTCATCACAGGTTTATTGTTGTTTTATCATCCACTTTTTTGTCCATAGTCTGTGGCCGCAGTTCATGAAGTCAGCTTTCCCACCAGCACCATTCTCTGCATGTTTGTTTTTTTTGTTTTTTTTTTAGTTAACTGCTATGCGGGAGTCTCTCATATTTATGCAAGTAATAAATAATTTAGGTAATTTGTCCCTTTTCACCAAATGCTCCGTTTTAGAGGAGCATAATTATTGCATTAGTTGACTATCCATAATAAAGCATCATCTGTTGAGTTATATTATTAAAATGAAATATTTATTTTGTGTCATCTGGCACATCAGACAAATATCTACACACTCATCTTTCAAATTTTTGTCCTTCAGATATTTTCAGCTTGATCAGTAAACATGAGTGAGGCAGTTCAATATAAGTACTTTGGCCTAATATGGATTTTTATTTTTTTAAATAATTCAACTGAGACATTTTCCACATTAACCCTGACATGGGAAGGGAAGTCAAGAAAACGATTAACAAGAATCAGTCTGTTGTGAAGCCAAACATTCGTTCTCACTGCAAATTTGACAGACTTGACATCAGAGAAAATGTCTGATCTTTTTAAGAATACTGGGCTCTTTTTAGCATCTGCAAAAAGCTCCGACAGATGTTCTACCAATCAGTTGTGGCCAGTATTCTCTTCTGTAGCGTGTTGTGGAGGGAAGCTCAAAAGCAGAGACACCATACGATTGAAGAAAGTAGTTAGGAAAGCTGGGTCTGTGCTTGCCTTTAAGCTTGACTCGCTGGAGCTGGTGCTGGAAAGGAACACCTTGAACAAAATGGTGTTCTTCATGTCGAACACTTTATGGAGCTTTTTGCCAAGGAAGTGCATGTTCAGTGACTTCTATCACAGAGCTGCTCTACTGACAGACTTTGTTCCCAAAGCCAGACACTGTTTCGACACTTCTTTATGGTACCTGGGGACGTGATTGGGATTCTGGATAATGATGGTCCTTCAACCACTACTAATCCTCGGTTATACATGTAGGTGTGCTTCATAAGAGATTCCCTGTTCACAGTTCACAGTCAAATATGTCTACCTCATCATAAACCCTAATCTGCATCGACTTTCATTACCTTAGTCTTGCAGCACTCGCTTTTTGCACTGCTGTCACTTTTAACTGCTGTAATTCAGTGAAACATCCTAATCTGCACTAGTCTGTCCACTGAATATGCATCCTCATTCGCCGCTATTTGCACATATTCATCTCGTTCTTCATAAAGATATACAATATATTAGCAAAAGTATTCACATCCAAATCAAGTGTAAAATTATGATGGGGTGTTGATTTTTAGGAATTGGGCTCAGCCGCTTACTTCCAGTGAACGGAACTCTTAATGCTTCAGCATAACAAAACATTTTGGACAACATCATGCTCCCAACTTTGTGGGAACAGTTTGTTTTTATATATAATAGCCAAAAGTATTCGCTCACCTGCCTTCACATACTGTATATATAAATCTGAGTCGAAATACAGATCAAATGCTTGTAAAATAACCCTTCTGTGGATTGAGATATCATAACAATCTCATAATGCCAACACTGACAATACGAGCGAGTACGTTTGGCAATATAGTGTGTATTCGCTCATCTGCCTTCACATGCAGAGTCAGCCAAAAAAATTATGCACACTTCAGGAAACTGAAAAAAAATTGCATAAATATTTAAATTCTAAATGTATTGTTATACATTTCATATATAATGTATGTATAATGTATAATAAAATGTAAGTGTAGAATATTCTGCTATTCTCTTAGTCGCTTATGTCTTATGCTGAAGCATGGGTCTACCTTTTTTTTCTTTTACATTATGCTCTATACGATTGACTATTTGCAATGGTAACTAGATGTCTATTTTGTTACTATCCTTGCCAATGGACGTTTGCTTCGAGATCAGTGGAGTAATTCCCTATCTATCCATCTATCTATCTATCTATCTATCTATCTATCTATCTATCTATATATATATATATATATATATATATATATTATGGCAAGAAAAGCAGCTAAGTAAAGAAAAACGAGTGGCCATCATTACTTTAAGAAATGAAGGTCAGTCAGTCCGAAAAATTGGGAAAACTTTGAAAGCGTCCCCAAGTCACAAAAACCATCAAGCGCTACAAAGAAACTGGCTCACATGTGGACCGCCCCAGGAAAGGAAGACCGAGAGTCACCTCTGCTGCGGAGGATTAGTTCATCCGAGTCACCAGCCTCAGAAATCGCAGGTTAACAGCAGCTCAGATCAGAGAGCAGGTCAATGCCACACAGAGTTCTAGCAGCAGACACGTCTCTAGAACAACTGTTAAGAGGAGACTGTGTGAATCAGGCCTTCATGGTAGAAGATCTGCTAGGAAACCACTGCTAAGGACAGGCAACAAGCAGAAGAGACGCGTTTGGGCTAAAGAACACAATAAAGAACGCAATAAAGAAAACTCTTTGAATGAGAAGGTGTGTCCAAACTTTTGGTCTGTACTGTAGATATCAACAGTATAATCTAGAGGTATGCATTGTGATGCAACTGAAATAAAACATCAGATAAGAAACATGTTGTTAACTCACTGGTAATGGTTTACCATGTTCCTTCTTTCATTGTTCACTATATTGCTTTATTTGAGTCAAAATTACAAATACAGATTTTCTGTAAATAAATAAATAAATAAATATAAATTAACCGAAAAAATATCTCAAGTTCATAGACTGCAGGATCAGGCAGTATTAGTGAACATTAATAATAATAATATCATATATTCATTCATATTAATTATCTATTTCCTTGATGGCTTAATAACTGTAATCAAATGACTGCAATTTTTCTCTTTTATTATATGAATAGAAATGTAAATGCTGGTAAAATAACCCTCATGTGGATTGAGATATCATAGTAATCTTATAATGACAACACTGACAATAGTAGGATAGTCACTCCTCCCCACAAGAGGCCAAGCTAACTGTCAAGTCCGAGATCAAAGAGGCAAGTCTGCACACAGTGATGTAGAGATTGGCAAAATATCTACTGTAGATATTTATCACATATCTATCTCAAGATCAAATCTGACAGATCATCCAGCATTGCAGTCAAAACCTTTTATCTGGAGCGAACGATCAAAGATCAAGGTACTTTGGATCGAAATCCAGTGCACAGTTTAAAAATGTACTTGGGATGCTCAGGATTTATTCCGCTGGGTAATAAGAAGTATCATCATCTCCGCGTTCACCTGTTTGGAAGCCGCTGAGTGGCCGGTTTCTCACAGGGATGTTCTGGGCTGCGTTTTTACTTCAATCAACCTTTTGAAGTAGATTAATGAGATGTTTAGAACTTGATTTAGATTAGATTAAATAACATTAACAAATATGTAGTTTATAGGTGTTAAGAGAGCTTACTTTCACTTAGTGCAAGTATCATACTTGGGCTGCAGATTGAATGCAAATAAAATTCCCTGGGCAAATAAAAAATGAATAATAATCCAGTGTATGTGCATTGAAATACAAAACAGGTATTCAGTTCCAGTACCAGGTCTTTGGTGTTTGTAATTTCTCACACTAATCTATCCTTGTAATTGTGAACCTTTATAAAAAATAAGATGCATGAGGGATGGTTGATGAGGCAAGACATACATGCCCACATATTCAATCTCATCATGTTCTTCATTAGGGTGAATCCAGCAATTATAACCATAGTCCATGGCATGGATTAATGAAGAAGAAGAAGAAGAAGAAGAAGAAGAAGAAGAAGAAGAAGAAGGCAACAATTTAGCAGCAAACAGCAAAACAAACAAAAGGAACAGCAATGCAGCATGCTCTCATTAAGACTTTGCAATGAACCCAGGCTGTGAATAGACAAAAAAATTAACAACTTATACAACACGGGTGAATCAGGGAAAAGGAAAGCAATGACGGATCATAACCAAAATCGGACTAAAAGCAGAGTTAAACATGTACAAACATAATTTGCGGTGCTCACAGGAATGTGTGACAGTTTGCTTTTTCATAGAAAAAAAAGAACAATTGTGTTATTAAATACGAAATTCATGTAAAAATCACGTGACTATTATGGCATGTGATATTCCTCTGGAGGACAGGGAGTGTAAATCAGTGGACAAGCTTCGAGAACATCCATATTGCACAAGTTCCCAAAGAATGGCAAAATAAAATAAAATAAAATAAATAAATGAATGAAAAGATCACTAATTTTTTTTTTTTTTTATGTTTTTAAAGATGTGTCTGTTGTCAAGGCAGTAGACCATCATCACTCAGCGAAGTTTGGTATAACAGCAGAGGGGGCGGGTTATCAGGGGCGGGACTTGTAGGACGACGTCCTCTTATACACACACACACACACACACACACACACACACACACACACACACACACACACACACACACACACACACTACCGCATTCCACCCAACACTGTTCAGTACAGAATTAATCACCAACACACATGTTGTACATTTTTAACACTTCACCATATATATATATACACACACACACAATAAGTATTATAATTTCTAAAAGAAATATATCGAACATTGTGATTGAAACAGTTAGTACTTGAGTCTTTTCACTGAATACTTTTTTACTCTTATTTGAGTAATATTATTTTGAAGTACAGCTACTTTTACTTGAGTAAATTTTTTTGGCTACTCTACCCACCTCTGGTGGTGTTGGCTGTTATTTTACTTCTATCATCCACACACACACACACACACACACACACACACACACACACACACACACACACACACACACACACACACACACAATCAGTACAAAGTATGTTTGTGCTTCCTTGTGAGTTATCTTTACTATGGTCTTTTAAACAGAAATACAGGGGTACAGATCCCAACAAAGCGAAGAGAAAACTATCCTTACGACTTACACTGTTAGGAAACACACAAATATAGAAACATAATGTGTTGCATTTTTAAAAAGTGGTATCTGCACACACACAGACACACACACACACACAAGCATTATCTTACTCTGCGTCTCCCAATGCTCACACAAAGGTTATTGCTCTCGATTTTCAGTCATGTTTTTTTCAAATGACCAACTACTTGTGGTGCTCGATAAAACCTCCTCGTGGATTATCTGTTTAATCGATCCGAGCAATCGTAAACATACAAACCAAAGACGTTTTTGTGAGAGCTCGTAATAGTGCCTCCTATGCAGAAAATCACTTCCTGACCGCCGGTAACAGTAACACTTTGTGCAAACAACCTGTTCATGTGATAAACTAGAACCATCTGTTCTCCCTCCAGAGCTGAAATGCCTGATTTTAATGTCTGGTTCTACGGTCATTCCATGGTGACAATGGATAAAGGGCAATCAATGTTTGATTCCAATAAGGGCTTCTGAGAAATGACTACACATCCAGGGAAGGCAGGGAGGTATGCTGTGTGCAAGCTGTCTTTGGCCTGTTATGTTCATTTTTCGACTGCCCAATATTACCCTCACTAGGTCTTGTAGGACCCCTTGCAGATCATGGTGGCATTTTGATTCCATCCTGCACCTGACAAGAAGTTTGATGATTTAGATCCAAGCTCTAATTACTGTACATATAAATAGCGCATTCCGTGAGATAATGCTGTCAGCGGCTGCTGTGGAAATAAAGGAAAATGTCTTTTGGGTGTTACTGTGCTCTAACAAATTGTCTTGTGAAGAAAAAAACAACAACTTTGTTCTGGCATTTGGATTTCTTGGAGCAATTGAAGCACCTTTAGAGTGCCCTTTGCCGACTTTGATAGCAGGCACATAAAAAGCATGTCTCCAACAAAGTGGCACAAATACTTTTGGCAGTCCCTTCTAACCACATGAGTAAACCTGATGGGTTTTTCCATTAGGAGCCACAGAAGATCTTCAGTGAACCAGCATCTCAGTGTTGCGAAAGGCTTAAAAATCAAAGGCCTTTCTCAGACAAAGGGTTCGACGGCACCTTTGGCAACCCCGGTGATCACAAAGCTGAAAACTGTATGGGGTTTATTTATAAGGGATGATGTAGTGCTGAATCCCAATAATACCATTTCTTTTCCCCACTTCATCTCTAGGTAATTACAATATTTATAAGAGCGGGCTAAAAAAGCATTAACTCTAGCTCTTTATTGCATTCTTTTCTTAAGAGGTTTATTTTAATGAAAGTGCTCGAGTACTTATGCAATACAATGACATGAATAAATATGAGGTGTCAGGGCTTGTTTAAAGATGTCCACAGAAGGTAGGATTATTGCCCTTATTGCTAAGAACACTGGACTTTTCAAAGAAGGTGAGGAATTCTTTTAAAGTATTAAGAAAAACTCACAACTCACAACTTGAAAACAAATTATTCCATACCACCGTCAGGAAACATGATTTCACCATGATCTTACTTAAGCCAGAATACTAAAGCTAGAACCACAGATTTTGTTCAAGTTTATGTTGCTGAAATCTGTGTTTCTGCATCTCAATGTACAGTATGTGTCATTATGATAAATGTCATTTTCCTTTAAAAACCCCAATTTAGATCAAACTAGAGTGTCTGGTACCACGATGTTAGGAGCAGATCCTTTGGGTGCTGTGGGTTGTTGGATGAGCCCTCTGTGGATTTGACTTGTTTTCTGGCACATACCATGGATGCTCAATTGGACTAGTTTGGAGGCTGGATCTAAGATCCATATGCAGCAGGCTGTTATGCCCTGTGTGTTCTCTCATGGCTAGCAGTTTTAGAGGTGCCTTGGCTTTACTGTGGGATTGGGCCGGACGAGCTGGCCTTTGCTCCCTGTGGGCATGGGTGTGCCTTAAGTGCTCAATGATCCCAAAAAACATTGATTATCAATTAAAACCCAGCAAACAGGAGACAGGTACATATAAGATGTATATCTTATATACATATACCCCCTCTCTCTCTCTCTCGCTCTCTCGCTCTCTCTCTAATATTATTATAAGATATATTCTGTCTTGCGTTAAAATGACTATGATGCTATGCAAACAAATTGGAGTGATATCACCTGCGGCAACCATCTCACCATCACTAGGTGTGAAATCAGATTGCAAGCTTTCAATAAGCAGAAAACAAAATATTGCCAATTATAATGAGTCAACAGCCTCTGCAGTCATGAAACCACGGATGCAGCAACATCAAAGTGTTGGCTGAAGCACATGTGCTCTGCATGTTGTCATAACGAATTGATAATTCACGGCGCCTTCTTTGTATTACGTTGATGAGCTTGAAGTTCATGAGTGGGATACAGAGGCAAGGCTGTGCATGCTCTCGCTCGTACTTTCGCCTCTGCTCAGGGCCTGCACTTTGGAAGGCTTAATTATCCACCCACTTAAATCACTCTGAGTTATCACCGCAGAACACAGATAGTTTCATATGCTTTCATTTGGTCAGCATGAATTCTAAGCGTGGATTTTTCTTTTTCTTTTTCTTTTTTTTTTCTTTTCTTTCAAAGAAAATGTTTCATTTCTTTTCTGAAAGACTTTGTTATTTTATGTGAATTATATTGTCAATGCCAATCAAACCTCCAGGCATAGCTATTACCTTTGATGTAAACTCCAGAAGGTTTGATTTAAGCATAAAAAAAAATGGATATTCTGCAGAATTACAGGATGTTGTCTTGTTTCTCGGTTTCTCAGCATATGAATTTAATCATTTTGAAAAATTGGTCCTATTTCATGCTCCTTCTTTGAAGTCAAAAATCCCTCAGTATAAACAAAAACTGATTGTACCAGGATAATAATACCAGTGGTATGTAAGTTCATTGGAGTTTTTTAGGCTGGACATCTTTCATGCTTCAATTAAATAGAATGCATTCTAAAAAAAATTAGGATTTAGGCACATTGTCTTCAATTGTAACATCTGAAACCCCGAGACTGTTATTAGAGTCAAATCACATTGCTGCACAAAGCACATACAGCGCAATATGTAGTGTTACTTGAACTAATTTAATTATGACCCTGTGGCTTTTCACAGCAGTAAAACAATCCGTTCGTGTTCTCGGGCCCTGAAGACAGCGTCTGTCCTTGTCATTTCTCTTTTCATTCGGTTTGTTCAGTGATTTTATGACTTGAGGGACAGGTGAAGGGAACTGATCTCTTTGTTATGTGGGAGTAAACTTGAGTTTCGGATTGATTTTCTGTATCGATGTCAAAGCTCCATCTTATCTATCGTGCCGGCTGTGTGATTGTCAGCTTCATACCGCAGCGCTGTTGAATTCTAAAATCTGATTGGTTGATCAGACGTGATGATGAATGTTCCATAACAGCAGTTCTGACAGCAGCGCTGGCTGTAATTCAAGCTAGAGGTTAGAATGAAAGCACTCATTTTAATATGTTATCTTTTTATAGTATCAATAGGACAACCCCCATTTTTTTTAATAATCCCAAGGGAAAATGAGGGAAGGGCTGTGTGACATGTTCGTTAATAAATCAAAATTATCATTACTAGGACCCACCCTCTTGTTGATTGTTTTTTGTTCATTATTTAATTCAGGCTTAATTAGCCATAACTCCATGATGGAGCACTTTTATAAGTAAGTAAGTAAGTAAGTAAGTAAGAAAGAAAGAAAGAAAGAAAGAAAGAAAGAAAGAAAGAAAGAAAGAAAGAAAGAAAGAAAGAAAGAAAGAAAGAAAGAAAGAAAGAAAGAAAGAAAGAAAGAAAGAAAGAAAGAAAGAAAGAAAGAAAGAAAGAAAGAAAGAAAGAAAGAAAGATGTTAATGTTTCAGAGTTGTTGCTAAAGCAATTCATTTGGGACTTGAACCTTTAAAAGTTATAATTAAGCACAAGCCCAGGATCCCTATATACAGCAGTTCTTCTTTACATGGTGCTGTTGAGATGAAATTCTGGTATGTAAATGACTCAGAGCACAAGGGTATAGAAATGCATAAGATGGGAAAATGCCATTTGGAACTAAACCACAAACCCACCATTATATTCCTAAAAAGATTAAGTAAGATACTAGTGCTATTGCTAATTTTTAACCTCCACCTTAATAACATTGTGTACACTGTATTATGAAGAAAATCAATAGATTTAATCATAGTTTAAAGAGAGAGAGAGAGAGAGAGAGAGAGAGAGAGAGAGAGCAAATATCTCCTCTACTGCTTTTATATGCATTGCTGCTTCTGTCGGCTTTTGTTCTTGTTTAATCAGGATCAGTCAGATGGGTAGTGTGTGTATGTGTGTGTGCGTGTGCATGAGCACGTGCATGTCAGAGAGACAGACAAAGCCCTAATTTGACATGTATTATGTCCTGACCACCCACACATTATTAGTTATAGAATTGAATGCGCTAATAAGGAAAACATGGTCTGGGTTTACCTAGGTCTTTTTTTTTTTATCAGTTTTTTATATATATGGATTGGCGTACCCTGCCAAGTGCCCTATGTCTCCTGGGATAGGCTCCAGGCCCCCCGTGACTCTGAATAAAGGATTAAGCGGTATAGATGATGAGTGAGTATATTTATTAAAATGCTTGTCATTAAAAATGTTTTCCATGAGAGAGTTTAAAATCCTAGAAACACCCCTATTGTGTATAGATTTATATGATCTTATTGTAGTGTTTATGCCAGCAGTTACATTTTATAGCTTAAAATTTGTTCCATTTTTCTTCTTTATTTTACTTTTTATTTTCATGCGACTGCTCTTGTGTCTGTGCTCTGAAATCTCACCCTGATCATTATCGTCATTTCAGCGTAGTTATTTTGTGTCTTGTTCTGCTATCATTCCAGGCTGTGTAAATCTACCCCCTGGTGTCTAGCATGGCATTGGAAATTCGTGCATGTATCCTGGTATAATATTTCTCCTAATTCTAAAGCCCCTTTCAGACATGCGCCCCCCTTTTGCATACATTTTACTGCAATTTAGGGGGTCGGCTTCATCTCTGGATGCACTCAACTCAACAATAAAAAATTTATCCAGAAATCCAAAGATTTAAAAGAGATCCGTTAAATCTGCTCCAGTAGATTTAACAGATCTCTTTAAACCTAGAACAAATTGGCATGCACACAAGTACAATGTATTGACATAGGACATGGTACGTAAAGTGAGCCAACCAATCCAGACAGTCTAGAAAACAATGATGTTAAAGCCATATGCTTGGTGCCACATTGGGTGGGATTGCTGGTTGGGGTAAACAGTGGCAGCTTGGTGGTGCTGAGGTTTGAACCCAGGACCTGCCATTCAGTAGTCCAACACCTTTAACACTGAGCTACATCTGCCAAACTAAATGAGGGCTCATCTGTCTAGAGTAATAATTTTTCAAAAAAGTAAATATCTACAAATATTTTTAAAGCCTAAAGTTAATTGCACATTTATTTAAACATAAAATGTGCAATAAAACAAATATATTTTCTACAAATATGATTTTACTTGAGGTACTAATACTGGCACTTGAAACCAAATGACCAAATGTGGTGCTTCGCCTGATTAATTATGAAGCTCTGTAATGTTAAAGTTAATGCTCATCGAAATGGTCTTAAATAACACTCCTTAATAGAAAAATCACAAAGCTCATTGTGTACCAAACTTTGCCATAACCACTATAAGCAAACCTTAAAAAAAATACATCCATGGCAATGAAAAATGGCTCAAAATAAGGAAAACTGCCTATGTATCATGTCACACATCATTAATACAGTTGGTGACTTTCAGATATTTTACATGATAAGCTGGGTGCATTTAAAATTCACAGAACATGTCTCTGTTTAGTGAAGCTCAGGAGAGAGAGAGAGAGAGAGAGAGAGAGAGAGAGAGAGAGAGAGAGAGAGAGAGAGAGAGAGTGCACATGCTTGCAAGCTCTGCCATACTAATGCTTCTAGTCTTAAAACTTTCGCAGGATTAATCCTCCTCCCTAGTGAGTATTTATGATCTGAGATTCAGAGTATCAAGACTAATTAAACAGCGTACATACTGCATT
This sequence comes from Clarias macrocephalus, assembly GCA_011419295.1. NCBI lineage: Eukaryota > Metazoa > Chordata > Actinopteri > Siluriformes > Clariidae > Clarias > Clarias macrocephalus. Next base: position 11,526 of record JAAGKR010003926.1, on the reverse strand, counting down.
GCGCACACACACACACACACACACATACACACACACACACACACACACACACACACACACACACACACACACACACACACACACACACACACACACACACACACACACACACACACACACACACACACACACACACACACACTTTCTCTCTCTCTCTCTCTCTCCCTTCTTTTCACGAGAGAATCCAAAAGCACAAAAAACACATTCAAGTTACCGCAAAGTCAATTTTTGTTTTTGGATACTTATTCGAAATATTTCCCACTGCTACAAGCAAGGGAATTTTAAGCATTGCTTATGTGGGATTTTGTTCATCAGGCACCCCTGGGTTATATTATACGGCATTTGATTTATTGTTGGATAGCTTAAGAATAGCAAATATTTTGCCACAACCACAAATATGATTATAAAATATAATTCTCAAATAAACCCTAAGAGCATTCAGTAAAACTATCAGCAATTCTATTAGTTTTACAACCATGGCAAAGTAGCAGAAGTCCTACTTTTAAAACCAATTAGACTAATTGTAGCTATACTGTTTCATTTTCCTAATGAGCAAAGCAAATGTCATTAGGCCCAAACTTCAGACCCAAAAGGAGTCAGATTAAATGGAAACTGTCAGGAGCCACAGCCAATCAGGAGAGAGAGAGATAGAGAGAATGTAAACAAAGCAAATAGCAGTGACGAATTGGCTTATATACACTGTCTGGCCAAAAAGAATTGCGATTTCAGCTGCGAAAAAAATATTGGCCTGCATCAAGCAAATGACTATGGTTGGAGATCACTTAAACATTTGATGAAGTTGCATTGTTAAAAAAAAAAAAAGTAGACATCAGAATTTCTGTATATTTAATAGTGAACCGTAAAAGCATTTCCATACACAATGTGATGAGCACTCATTTTCCCACATGAACTGGCAACCACTTCGAGATCGGGCTTTTTTTTCCCAATGTGTTTCTTTGTTTTATATTTTGATAAGTTAGGAGATGATGAATGATAAATGATTCCTAGCCTTAGTTCTTAGCTTGAGATCTTATGATAGCTGGATAGTGACTAACACAAGGTTCTGTTGAGTTTCTCAACTTTTTTTTTTTTTTATCTTTAAACTCGGTATATATCAGGAGGAACTGAATGATTCATTTCCTCTACTTTGACAATTTGTGCATTTTTATATTCTACTATTTTTATATTCTATTTTGTAGTTCATAGCTAGCATGCCATCATTATCTGTCTTTTTGACAGGTTCGAGAACGAAATACACAAATTAGATAAACACATTCCAAACAAACATAAACCATCATTACGAAAAACAAGTATTGTACATAGCCAGCCAGCGTTTGCTTCCAGGCTTTGAAGTTTAACAGTCCAGATTCACAGAGCCTCAGGGAAGGACCCTGGATTCAGCCTGTGGCCTGGCCACATTGGTGTGGGTAATAATGTTGTTTTATTCTCATTCCACTTCGGTGATACTGAAAAGAATGCTTTAAAATATGTCCTATATGAGAGAGAGAGACAGTGAAATATTCTGTAAGAATGATTAGTTATTCGTTCCTAATTAGCTATTAGTTTACATTATGGCGTTTGGGACATGGCCTTGAATTCTCTCTTCCAAGGGATGGAGGACAGTGTATGAAATCCCGAAACCAAAATTCCAAATCCGACATCATTCATTAGTGGGTAATTCTGCATTCATAGTGCATTTAACCATTATATTCCAAAATATTCAGCTGTAAAATGGTGCCAGTTGGATGAATTTAATCATCAAGCTGGTGTGCTGGCGGCCTAAAAGATCACATCTAAAATAGACAGCCTATAAAATCTCAGGCTCTCGAATCACGTGTGCAACTGGCTAATTTCAAAACCCCCCTGTTTAATTTCTGTTTAATGGAATGCACTCCACTTCATTTTATTACTGTGTAAATTAGACTCTGTTAGCAGTGCAGTCCTTAGAGAGTAGAGGTAACCTGAAGCTATTTGCTCTTGTTCTCCAGAGTGAAACACCTTAAAGTGCATTAAAAGCAGGCAGGCGCTGAAGCAGCTCGCCCTCCAGGACCCCCCATCCGATTTATTAAAATGCAAAGATGGAGAGGAGTTGCATATCACTGGACCTCGGAGATACATAAATCATCTATTAAGCAAACGAGCACTATAGTAGTTTTCATCTCGCATCTCTCACCTGCGTCTCTCTCTTTGTGTTTTACTTACGCATACGTTCATAATTCACAAACCATCAATATATTTATTCCATTTTTTTTTTTAAATGCACGGTATGAGGAAGATCACGTGTATACTGCCATACAGATAGTACACTCTCTCTTTCTCTCTCATCTTTCGTTCTTTTTCTCTCTGTCTCGACCAGAGTGAATGGACCAGGACAAATGATATGACTCCCTATATGCTGAAACCCAGCTGTGGTTGGACATGGCTTTACAGTGGAGAGCTTGTGGAGTCCTGCTGCTTCGACTCTGCCCACGTTCTAGAGAAACCATCAGGGAACTTTAGGGCGTGGGCAGCCGTGAAAAATTCTTCAGCAGCCTGGCCAAGCTCAGCAGAAATGAACCCCCACTGAGGAGATTTTCTCTGGGAAAGTGGCTGATCTAGGCTGCATTAGACACAGACCGAGAGCTTTGTCAGTTCTAGATGACGCTGTACTGTATATAAAAACTTTTCTTTTTTTTTAAATATGAAATGGAGCTTCTTGCTATCGGTGGGGTGAGGATTATTGTGTTGTTTGCTAAAGTGGGAGCATAAAACCTGACAATGAAGAAAGACATGTACAACAGAAATCCTGCTGACTTTCTGTATTTATTGCAACAAACAGGCTAGATGAGGCAATTTGTGTATTTACAATGCTCTCTGCTAGAGGAAATATAAGGCAGCTGTGGTGATGTTAGCGATATCTCTTAGAGCTGTGAAAATAACAAATCATAAAAAGGATTAGAGTTAAAACATCTTCTCGCCTCTTAAACGGGGAAAAAAAAAATTATAGCATGTCATTCAGTATTGTTGGAACTGGACTCCCATAGAGCGAAGTGCATTTTCTTAGTCCTCGACATTAGCACTTATTTTAGTGACTGAGAAACTCCTCATGAGAGTGACATAAGCTACTTATACTGTAACTCATGAGCTGGGAGCAACTAAAAGGTGTGTATATAGCAGTCAATTTAATCTCTATTAAACTTGTGGGTTGCACTTTATTTTACAGCACAGTAAGTAAATGCTAATGTATTATGAGGTAACTAGAAGTTATTTCTGGTATATATTGAGCTTTAACCTACAGTACATAATAACAGTTGTGGGAACGACAATAAAATTCATAAAGGTAAAGTTATACTATATGTTAATATTTGTTGGACAAGTAAATATATCAACACAACTTAACAATTAAAAAACACAACGTAAATATAATTACTTGGTAAACGCAGTTATAGGCTGTAAAGATTCTTCTATTTTTATAGAAAAATTAAATGTTACCCTTTCGTTAAATCAGGGTTTTTTTTTTTTTTTTTTTTTACATTTAAATTGCAAAGAATATATGTACCTGGTTTGTCCATTAAATGTTCCTCATGCAATTCTTTTTTCGTAACTAAATCTTTTCATCATTATTCGTTCATTGTCTTTCCGTTTTCTTAATCAAGTTGGGTGAATTGGTCTTCAGGACCAATAAGAAGGTTAAATCCCTGAATTTACTTAATTTGAGTGTGGTCATTGATTATCAATTATTTACCAGTAAAATGGTGACAGGATCATGGATACCGAAGGCTCACCAATGCCTACAGGGACCAAAGGTCCAATCTGATCCCAGAGAAACGCCAATGCAGCACAAAATGCCGGGAAAAAGTCAATGTTGCCCATTAAAGAAAAGCAACAAAACACCCAGTGCACCACAGTCCACTGGCACAGGGCTTAGGAGGCAAAGAGTCCAATACTCCAAACTCCCCAGACCCTGATACGATCGAGCACCCACTGGATGCACCAGACAAGCAAGTCCAATCCACAAAGGCCCCACCAGTGTCAATGTCCTGGTGCCAGACACCACAGCACAGCCTCAGAAGTCTTGTGGAGTCATGCGCTGAGGATCCAAAATGTGACTTCAGAACATTTGACATCATTTTTTATGTTGTAATGTTACATAATCATGTATTTGAACAATATGTACTATGTACTCCAACAAGTAAGTTATGTCGCAACCATTATACGACATTGTTTATAATTACTGCAATCTAAGACCTCGTTTCAATAACATGCAATTACCTTGACATTTTTTTTCCCCCCTACAACTCGGTATGTGCTATTTCTGAATGACCTTGATGGGAAAAATAGCCAGACTCTTCATCCATTGATCAATCGAACATAGTAAGCTGACCATTCAGAATTTAAACTGTATCCGTAATGCAGGAAGTACTCAAGAGTCATATCCACTTATGAAACGAGTGTAGAGGCGTCTTAAACAAAGAAATTAAAAAGGACAGGACAATCCCCGAGACCCTTTCAGCAACGCCTTGATTCCATCTGTCAGCGCCAAAATAATACTCCAGCTGGGATTGAAATAAAAGCCTTTTCTCTCTTCCTCTCTTCATCTCTCTTGCTCTCCTTCATGCACACTGGGAGAAGTTGAGAGAAAAGAGAACATCGGGCCAATAACCACTTAGCACCTTCCCCTTTGTCTCATGCTGTGGCACCAAAATCTACAGCCCTCTCATGTTTCCAACAAGCTGCTAAACACAGTCCCAGTCCTCCCACGGAGATCCCACATGAACAAGCCTAGGAATGCTACAACACAATCAAATCAGCTCAAGGATAATGAGCTTGTTTTAATTAGTAGCACTGTGGATTGGATTATAACTAATTCTCACTGTATACTCTTTCTCAAACACTTCTCCATTATCCAAGGCTTTTTTTTTATTGTTGTTGTTGTTGTTGTTGTTGTTGTTGTTGTTGTTGTTTTCTTGCCTTATGAGTCTGTCATATTAAAAAATAAAACCGAAAGCGCAAAAACTGCAGAGTTTTGTTAAACGTTCAGTGGATGAGTTATGGTGAAATATGATCTGTCAAGCACAAACAAAGCACACAGCATAAAGGTTAAGGAAACTTGCCGGTTTTATGTCTTTAATGAGTTCCTTGATGTACTTTTAACATTATTTTTATTCCAACTCATAAAAAAGGTATAGAAGTATTCCTAGCTGTTACAATTATTCACTTTCAAGGGAAAGAAAATCTATATATTTTTTGGCCTTACTTCTCAAAAAAAAAAAAAAAAGCCTTACACTTTTTCCCCTGGGATTAGTGCATTTCACATTCTCCTGCGTGATAATGATCTTTACCCATCCTATTGCGGATAATTTATTCCACTGGGCTGGGCATGAGGAACAGTTTCAGTGAGTCACCTGCAGCTGAGAGTGAACTGGCCCATAAACGCATGGACGACCAGACTGTCAAAACCAGCTTGTCCACGCTAATATACTGTATATAACCATGGCCCGCCCCAGTCAACACATTTTCCTGTCTTATTAATTAGGGCAATTAAGGTAAGGGAAATATTTATATAAATGGCTTCACTGTCCATGGCATCGGTTGATGTCGACACCATTAATCAGACTATTGCTCTTTGTCTGGAGTGCAGCACTGAGAGAGCTCGAGCATGGGTTGCGTTAATGAATGAATGTGTCTTGCCTGCACTTAGTGTAACGAAAGCACCTCTTTACTCATGAGCTGAAATAAGTACCGCTAATGACTGTGCAGGCTTCAATCATATCACATTTGTGCCATGACTTTATAACTAATGACTTATTTCTATTCATTTACAAACAGTTTTTACCATTTTTCAAAAGCAGATGTTCACTGGGTACAATGCAGTGAACTCCGGGATGATTGGCACCTTTTTTGTAACTTGGAAGAATTGAATAAACATTTATTTAGTCATTCATCAATTTCAGTAAGCATTTCATCCTGACTGCTTATGGTGGATTCAGAGCATATCTTGGGAACACTGCATGTGCAGCAGGAATACACCCCAGAATACATACCAGTCTATCGCTGTTTACTAAAAAAAAAACCCAGAGAAAACCTACATGGACACGGGGAGAATACAGTAGGCACAGAAGCTTCACACAGGCAGTAAACAGAGCTCCGGATAGAACCAGGAACGCTTGGAGCTGTGAGGCACCAACACTACCCACTGTTTCACTCTGTACCTAATTACAATCTGTGATATTTTGCCCTTAAATCAACATTTCACATCACTCTTCCTGTTAAGTCAAGACATGTGCAGAGAAAACTTGGGCTCTCTTGCATACAGAACATTTTCAGATCCTTCATATTACTTACTTTAGGATTATGTGTTCCATCTTAAAAATTATTTCTACAACATTTTATGGATGGCGGATTATCGGAGGCGACTCACAGATGGTGGGGAACCCCAAGGACTTTTAGCTAGAGCTACAGCCAGTGCGCCAGTGGTGTATCCACCCCTAGTTACAGAGTTAGCGCGCTGAGCATCAGCAGCAGAATGCCAGGTGGCGTTGCTCCCCCTCCTGTTTTTTATTTTTTGCTTCTTGATCGATATTGCTTCAGATGTTCTACCACTTGCTTGCAGGGTCAGGCGCCCTGGTTTTTGATGACTGTCCATGACACCTTACCTTCTGTTATAAGGAGAGGACGTTGTCAGTGAAGCACCAGGAAAGCACTGGACCCCACCTTCCATGACCTTCTGCATATCACATTCCAGATGAGTACCAGATTCGACCTTATTGTGAGTTCTAATTTGCATCATAATTTTGTCTTGCTACTGTTGCTTACTTAGTCTATGTTTGTGTTTCACAGTCCATACTTCATGTTGATGTTTGTAGTGTGGGTTTTTCATAATGTAAATCGAAAAGCATCTCTTTACTACTAAATATTTGGACTGCGAACTGGGCTTTCAAAACTATTTCATTGTTTTTAATCACAATCCTGATAAGACCTCAGAAATCACTGGAATTTGATCTCGGCTTGCCCCCAACCTGCTTAAGACTTGGCCGTGATTTGATCTGAGTTAGTCCTTGACTATAGTGGTCTTGACTACAACTGTATATTATCCTATTAAAATGACTTTTTAACTTCCTGTAAAAGGCAACCTGGATTTAGGCTTAAATATGTTGTTAAATGTTTGATAATCCCATAAATTTTACCATCAGTAATCTGTACAGTGTACAGGAACTTTTTACTGGCTTCACTCAGCCATAACATAACATAATGTTAACATTAAAACATCTAGGTTATAGTGCCCCCTGTGGCTCCGGGCAGCTCTGGCCCCTCAGGATCTGGCTCTGCAGGATTTCTGGGTGTGGGTCTGGTGCATAATACATCCAACACATCTGATACATCGCATTGGTGTTTGACCAGGGAGCGGTGGAGTTTGGAGGCTGGGACAATGGCCTTGGGCTCTTTGTCTGCTGGGTCCCATATGGGGGGGGACTGTGGTGCATTGATTGTTCTGGAGCCTTTCTATTGCTGCCAGCATTGACTTTTTTTCAGGAATTTGTGCTGCATTGGCTTTTCTGTGTGATCAACCTGTGCAAGTTGGCCTTTGGTGCCCTTGGGCATGGGTGAGCCTTGAGCATGTCACTAGTTTGCTGGTGATCAAATTTGTTCAGTTCATGTGTCAGTGGTCATAAAATTATGGCTGATCGTTGTATATCGCCACTTGTGTTTACAGGCAAAATGTTTTTTGTTTTTTTGCTTCATCTAACGCCAACATATGATTCCAGTTGTAGTTCCATTCACAATCTAAGCTGTTTCACTGAATTATGTGGATTAGTGGAAAGGAAATTGTAAAACTTTTTCTTTTGCTTTAGTGGTATTTTTTAACTGTGTAGATACCTTGGCAACATTCATCTGTATCTTTTGTGTTGAGAGTTTTTTAATTATATTTTTCATGCTGAGTAGATGTTAATGATTTTGGCAAACTTCTCTGATAGAAAATACATTTTTTTATACTGTAAGTTATTGTGAGAATGTTTCCTGTTAGAGAATTGGCAGTATCATGGCTCGTAATTTCTTTAATCGTTCAAGTGGAAAAGTTCTGTAATTTCATATAGATTTCCTTTTGCCAATTTTCTTGAGCTTAAAAAAACTTTCACATTAACTTGTCTGCACCTCTTTTAAAAAAAAATGAATAGTAACATTCAGTCACAAACAATGATTCATGAAAACATATTAAGAATTTACTTTATTTTAACCACACCCACCTCTTCCACTGCATAGTTTGAATAAGCAATAAAAAATTTTAACCAAAAACTGCAAGCCGTGAAGTCTAAAGTATTGTGTAATAGAAAATGTATCAACATCTAACCAATCACAGTTAAAAAAAAATTCTGTCCTATTCTAACTTCTGTCTTATTAGCAGTGATAATATTTACCTTAAATATGTATTCATTTATTCATTTTCTGTACAGGGTCACAGGACGTCTGGAGAGAAACTTTGGGCACAAGGTAGGGTACACCTTGGAAAGGGTGCCAATCCATCACAGGGCACACACTCTCACACTCATTCTCACATTAGGAGCAATTCTGGGAATACCAATTAGGCTAATCTACAGTACATGTCTTTGTACCATCGGAGGAAACCTAAGTAACAAGAGTAAACCCACCAAGCCATGAGGAGAACATGCTCCATGCACACAGACCTAAGGTGGGAATCAAATCCTCGACCGTGGAGGTCCGAGGCCATGGTGCTAACCACTACATCATTGTGACGGCTAATCTGAAAATATTTGGAAAACATATTCTTTCTAGTAGCAGAACATTTCTCACATGAAGCTATTTAAAATTCTGCAGGCTAATTTCATTCTGACTCAGTTATTTAAGCCTTCTATATGAATTTCATGCTGGAATGTTAGTTTTTGTTACATTTGTAATAAAGTTTAGAATGAGAAATTGATGTCTCTGACTGGGCTTTTGCCTACCGCTGGAGGTCAGAAACCTGTAACTTGCACTGTTATTCCTCTTAATGATTCCATTTTCACAGATTCCATTTCTGAGCCTGTCTAACATTGGAGTTAACATTTTGAGACCGGAATAATTTCTCCTTGTAATGCAACAATACACACACAAATGCAGCACATTAATGCTATGCGTTCACCTACTGTAAATCTAATCCTGTACATTAACTTCAGTAAATGAAACAGCTCCTTTTGTGGGAACCAGCCCCTCAAGGTTAAAAATGCCTGATGTCTGATATTCCTATTAAGCCCCACCCATTCACACACGCATGCACGCACATACACACACATGCACGCATGCACGCACATACACACACATGCACGCATGCACGCACATACGCACACCTTTTCTAATAAATGATATGAATGAGAAACATCTACCTTGACCTTTTCTTGCTCTCTATGAAAATCCTGTAGCTCATTAAATATATTAAATCTTTTACTGCAATAAAGTGTGTACATATAGTCACAATTTTTGAAACTCAAATTTGCTAAGGGCATGAGCTTCAACTAAATTACCTAAAATATTTGCAGGTTAAATAGGAAAGCAAAAATGAAATGATGCTCCTGACTTGCCAAGTGCCTATAGAAGAAGTGAAAAAAAAAAGAAAGAAAAAAAGAAAGACAGAAAGTAAAAGCATGAGCTCCTCTGCTGCCCCTCACAGGAGACAGCTGCTAACTGCAAGCTCTCTCTCTCTCTCTCTCTCTCTCTCTCTCTCTCTCTCTCTCTTACACTCTCTCGCTCTCCCTTTCTCTCTCACACTCACATGACTTTGGTTCCTTTACAAAAAGAAAAAAACAACATAATGCATAAATCGACACTTATTTTGGATGTGACGCTTATTTTCAGATCAGAAATACAAATCCTCGGTGACCTTGTTCTGACCTCATCTCCCTTCACATGCATGAATAAAAGGCATGAACCGTCTTTTACAGCAGTGATCATCTGATCTTACAGTACATATAACAACGTTGTGTGCAGCTCATCAGGATTGTGATGACCATCCAGGTTCGGACCTCTGTTGCCTCCCGCATATTTTACTGTATCTATTTCTGAACCTTTTTGGTTCCCAGGTTTTTTTTTTTTTTTTGCAATCTGCTTTCCTGTTTTGTTAACCCCTTACTGTTTTTGTTGATAATTTACACCTGATATTTGGTTCTCGCTTTACTTCCAGGATATGTCTATTGCTTCCTGGTACTGATAACACTGTCTCTAATGATTGGATCTTATTGAATTTAAGCTCATTTGCTTTGTTTTAATATACTGTAAATACTATCCATATATCTTATTTACAACCTCACCCAAAATCCACACGTGTAACCATATTGTATACAGTATGCAAAAATACAAATAATAACAGTGAAGTAAATCTTATGAATTCTATCACCTCCATGGTTTATTCTCCTCTCCTTTTGGCTTCATAGTACTGAAGAACTTAAAACTTCTTTACCCCTGCAAAATACACAATAACTGTTGAGCGCCAGCTCAATGCTACAGTATCTCCGCCAGTCGTGGATAGTTAGTTCCACCAGTCGCCGAAGGATGTGTGTGGATACGTGGAGCAAAATAATTGGTTAAATAACCAAACAAATAAAAAAATGTTGCAAATAAATGGTGTTTGTGGAACTGTTGTACTTGTATAAAAGCAAGATCACAGTCAAGGTTGTGCTGTTGTACTGAATATCAGCATGGTCGTGCACAGCGCGGTCATGCTGATATTCGGTACAAGAGCGCTCACTGTTGTGTGATTTTGCTTAATTAGGTCACCAAGCTTCACTTTACACCATACAGTACATTATGAGCAGATATAATAGATGTGTAATGCGTTATAATGACTATCTACAATGTTTTCTTTTTTAATGTTTTAAGTTTTAAAAGTGTTATCTGAAATTTCTTTTCAAAGAAGTGTTTGTTAAGCTCCAAATGAGTTCGGAACTGCACGTGATTGCAGGCAAATGACAATCGTTAGGGACGCTGAGACAGACAATGAATCCTTGTTTAATCCCAACCATCTGATCTACAGATGATAAATGATCAATATTCATGTGTTGATCTTTTTAAATATTCATGTAATAAACACTTTAGTTCCTAACTGGATCTGACAGCTTAATTTGACACCGGACAGAAAATGAGCTCTTTAGGTTTGTTATGCCGTTACTGTATTCGACCTACTCGTGTTCCAGAACAAGTGCACTCTTGTTCCAGAATAAAAGGAAAAGCTGTTGGTTGTTTTCTTTTTTCTTTTTTTTTTACTGATTTATTAACATCGCCTTTCCTCATTACAATGCTGAATAAATTTTTCATCACAGTAAGTGTGAGAATACTTAATATGCACAACAATGGCAACACAAATATGGCAAGTCTAAGAGTTCTAAGTCCCTGAAAAGTAGTCATATGATTGTGTGGCACAAATGCTTATTAAAATTGTTACTAGATTCCAGTTGCACACATAATAACTTTCATAATATTGGCTATAATATGTACCGCTGTAAGAAAATGTAATATATATATATATATATATATATATATATATATATATATATATAT
>JAAGKR010003925.1:13332-67384 GCA_011419295.1 Clarias macrocephalus | reverse complement strand
TTTTTACAGTCTGTTAGTGTGTTTTTACAGTCTGTTAGTGTATATTACAGTCTGTTAGTGTGTTTTTACAGTCTGTTAGTGTATATTACAGACTGTTAGTGTGTTTTTACAGTCTGTTAGTGTATATTACAGTCTGTTAGTGTGTTTTTACAGACTGTTAGTGTGTTTTTACAGTTTGTTAGTGTGTTTTTACAGTCTGTTAGTGTATATTACAGTCTGTTAGTGTGTTTTTACAGTCTGTTAGTGTATATTACAGTCTGTTAGTGTGTTTTTCAGTCTGTTAGTGTGTTTTTACAGTCTGTTAGTGTGTTTTTACAGTCTCTTAGTTTGTTTTTACAGTCTGTTAGTGTAGTATGCACAGTCATAGTGCTTGGAGGTGTGTGTTGAGGCTGGTGGTGTATTTATGGTAATAGATCATATACAGTTATATCTGTTATATAGACACCTGCCAGTGTTGTATACATGTGCAGTGTTTTTTATTTTTTATAAACATCGCTGATGACCAACTGGTTAATTTACTTTCTAACGAACACCAGAAGGAGGAAGTGTGTAGCAGTAAATCCCTTTCCTGTGTGTGAATACTTATGTGTATTGGATGTTGTGTGTGTTTGTGTGGTGTGGTGCTTGTCATGATTAACACACTACATTCTTCTCATTTAGAGCTGCTATGTAAAGATTTGCATGTGGCTTGGAGCTCTGTACTGACCACGTACGAGACTGAGGACTCTGCATCTCCGTGTCACACGTTAATCTCTCGTCCTCTCTTGGACCTTCATTCACCAGACAAGTGTAATAAGACACTTGGGGGGAAAAAACTAACAAGATGGTGATGCTAAACATGTCAAGTAGAAGTCCCGCCCACCTGACATAAAAAAAAGCTGCACGATTGGCTGCAAAACCTAAATTCTGAAATAAGAGAGAACGAGAGGCACTGAGTCATTATCTGTATAAAAGGAAAATAATGAGATCGCAGTAAAGAGAAAGAGAAAGAGAGAGAGAAAGAGAGCGAGCGAGCGAGAGAGCGCATGTAGATGTGTCTGTGGTTTCCCTCGTTTAGTCATTTCATGTCCAGATCGTCATTTCAGATCTGACGGACGCTTCCGCTGTGCTTTCCAAAGTTAATAGACAGGGTTTCCCTTACACACACACACACACACACACACACACACACACACACACCACACACACACACACACACACACACTCTCTCACACACACACTCACGCACACAAAACTCTCACACACTCTCACTCACATTCAGCACTCAGTTTCTTTCTGCACTTCCTCTATGATGAACTACTTCCTCAACCTCCCCATCTCCATATATATACATCTATGAAACATACTTCATATATAAATATAAATATGTGTGTGTGTGTGTGTGTGTGTGTGTGTGTGTGTGTGTGTGTGTGTAGTTCCTGTGTCTGAAGAACATCAGGACATTTCTAACAGCATGTCACGAGCGCTTTGGGATGAAGAAGAGTGAACTGTTTGAGGCCTTTGACCTTTTCGATGTCAGAGATTTTGCCAAGGTCAATACATTTCTGTATCAAATCCTAATGACCGCTTATGAATGTCTTATGTCACACTCTGCACTCTTATTTCTTCAAGCTTCTCTCTTCTTCCTGACTTACATTGTGAACTTCTATCCTGGCTCAGATGTCACTGATGGACTCATAATTCTGCCTTGTAAACTCTTATTCCTGCTTTATGACACCTTTACAAACACTTATTACCTCTTTATGAATTCTTGTTTCACCTTAGAACAGCAGTTGAATTATGTCTGGCTTTCTTGCATCAGCCTAATGAATGTTTATTTGTCCTGCATGTCACCCTTTTATTTATTTTGTTCCTGCTTTATATCACCTTCATTAATAAATTATAAACTGTACAACCTATTCCTGCATTGCGGCATCTTTATGAACCCTCATTCCTGCTTTACATCAAAGACAAACACTAATTCAATTCTGATTCTCTCAACACAGAATTACTGCACCTTTACAAACTTTCATATGTCATCCTTATACTCTCTCTGCTCTGCCTTATGTCTCATGAGCTCTTAGTGCTGCACTATTCCATCCCTATAGATCTTTATTATTGCTTGATTATGTCACCCTTATGAACTGTGTTAAATCTCTCAATTATGCTTCGCATTCTTTCACTCCCGTATTATGTACTGTATTCCTGTATTATCTCATGCTATTTCTGCTGTATGAGCTCTTATACCTGTCTTCTGCCTGCAGGTGATTGATACGCTGTCCATCCTCTCTCAGACCTCCACAGCTGTTCAGAGAGGCTACAGGTGAGAACCTTCATCGTAATATACAAACACCTGCAGTGCTCATGAATGTTGCAGTAAAAACGGATACGTATACTGTATCATTAAGTGCTGTAGGACAAGCATTAGGTGGGGAAGTGGGCGGGGCTCAGGTAACCTCTCCTCATGATACCTTGCAATCTGGTTTCCCTCCACAGGCCGTTTCCTAATGAAGCGTGTGTTGGAGATGACGACATCTACAATGGCCTCTCTGACCAGATGGAGTGAGTTTGTCTTTCAGTCTCACTCAGTCTGTCTCACTCTTTGTCCCTGTCTCAAGGCTTGTCTCTTACAATCCATGTTGTGGTCTCACTCCCTGTCTCTGTCCCACTCTATGTCCCTTTGCCTGTATCTGTCCCACTCTATGTCCCTATGTGAGTGTGTCTGTTAGTCTCAGTCTCACTCAGTCTGTGTCACTCTCTGTCCCTTTCTCACTTCCTGTCCCTGTCCCACTCTCTGTCCATGACTCAGTGCCTGTCTCTGTCTCACTACCTGTCCCTGTCTCACTCTTTGTCTTGATTTCACTCTTGATTTCTCACTAACAATCTCTAGATCATATTCTCTATTTCTCTGTCTCTCACTCACATTTTGTCTCTTCCAGTTTGTCGCTTACTGCTGCACCACAATCACACCTTCTCTCTCTCACTATTTCCCTGTTTATCTTAATCTGTTTCTTTTCCCCTCTCTTTCTGACTCTCATTCTTTCACTCTGTCTCACTCACAGTCTGTCTCTCTTTCAGTGACACAGTGGATGAGGATGATGATCTGTATGACTGTGTGGAGGATGAAGAGAATGAGGGAGATGACATTTATGAAGACCTGATGAGAACTGAGGAAACACCAGAGACAGTGAGACACACACACACACACACACACACACACACACACACACACACACATACATCATGGTCAAAAAAATATTACATATTTTCATATGTGTGTGTGTGTGTGTGTGTGTGTGTGTGTGTGTGTGTGTGTGTGTGTGTTTCAGCAACAGAAATGTGAAGTAGACAAAAGAGGCTGCTGCCTTCAAGAGATCAGTCAGACTGAGGAGAAATACTCACAGACGCTGGAGTCTATACTACAGGTACACACACACACACACACACACACACACACACACACACACACACACACACACTATATGTAGTTATGTTGTAGGTGAATTCTCCCTCCCAAATCATCACTGTGTGTGTGTGTGTGTGTGTGTGTGTGTGTGTGTGTGTGTGTGTGTGTGTGTGTGTGTATTGCAGCACTTTATGAGGCCACTGCAGGCTTTCCTTGGCCCAGATGACATTGAGAACATCTTCATGAATATAGAGGTAATCACTCCATCATCCAACCAACCTTCAGATCACTGCAGATCACAGTCATCCTTCCGTCACATCATAACCCTCACTATTCATTCACTAATTTATCCATCCATCCATCCATCCATCCATCCATCACACCATTACCCACACCATCCATTTATTAATTTATCCATCCATCCATCAAACCATTACCCACACTACCCATCCATCCATAATTCCATCCATCACTGCATTACCCACGCCATCCATCCATCCATCCATCCATCCATCCATCCATCCATCCATCCATCCATCAAACCATTACCCACACTACCCATAATTCCATCCATCCATCCATCACTACATAACCCATACCATCCATCCATTCATCCTTCTATCACCCCATTACCCACACTCTCCACCTATCTGTCACTGCATAAATCCATCCATCTATCCCTCTGTCCATCCATCTATTTGATTTCTACAGTTCATTGTTCATCTGTATTATTCATCTACCATTTTAACTGTCTATTTTTTTGTCTTTTCATCAATTCCTCTGTGCATAGATGCATTAACTCACAGGTTCTCTCTCTCTGTGTGTGTGTGTGTGTGTGTGTGTGTGTGTGTGTAGGACTTAGCTAATACACACCGTTGTTTGCTGAGAGAGGTTCAGACATCGATATGCTCTTATGGAGCGGAGACTCTTTACCAGGTCTTCATCGATTACAAAGAGAAGTGAGTGCTCTTACATGATGATGATGTGACTAATACACTGTAGCTCCAGAATACAGGAGTTCTGATCGACTACGATAAGATGATACGAGGATAAGATTTCAATAGTGTGTTATAGTGTGTGTAGGTAGCTTGTGTATCGAGGTTGCTATGGGACGATGGGGTGTTACATGAGGTAGCTGTGTGTGTGTGTAACGTGTTTCCAGGTTGTTGCTGTATGGCCGCTACTGCAGTCAGGTCGAAACAGCGAGTAAACAACTGGATAAAATCTCCAGTGCGAGGGAAGACGTCCGGATGAAACTGGAGGTATGGTCCCGCTAACACTCTAACACGAGGACGAACTGCATTCATAGTTCAATATATAGTTTATAGTATAATAATTAGAAATAACCACTGTGTGTGTGGTGCTTTTATTGGAAAGTAATAAACAATATGGGCTGCTATTCCTGTGAATGAGCCGTTACTATAGAAACGGTAACGTGTCAGGGCGAGTGCATTAATATACACCTGCACTAGTGTCAGAGCTTAACAGAACCCCTGTCATGTAGGACACTCACACTGACTGTCTCCAATCAGACATCAAACAGGAAGTCTGTGTGTGTGTGTGTGTGTGTGTGTGTGTGTGTGTGTGTGTGTGTGTGTTTAGGAGTGTTCAATGAGGGCGAACAGTGGACGTTTTTCTCTCAGAGACCTTCTGATGGTTCCTATGCAGAGGGTGTTAAAGTATCACTTGCTGCTGCAGGTAATCACACACACACACACACACACACACACACACACACACACACACACACACACATAATAGCATTGCGGTAAGAAGTTTCCATACACTCATCATGACCATGGCAGTATTTGGCTTGCAGTGATTTCTCTAAACTGATCTTTTCCTGGAACAGAATGTTTGTACACACACACACACATACAGACACACACAAAATAAATAAATAAATAAATACTACCACCACCGTGCTTAACTACCGCTACAGTGTTCTTGGGGTTGAGGGCTCCATCTTTACTGCTTTGGACACACCTCTGTACAGAACATTCCTCCTTTATGTGGTAAGCTGCAAACCTTAGTCAAGCCTAAAGGTGTGGATTTTGGAGCCGCGGATTCTGTCCTTCTTCTTTCTTTCAGTCCATGGTGATGTAAAACTGGTTTAACTGGAGACAGAGATACTGGTGTTCCAGCAGATCCCAGTTCATGGCAAGCCTGTGCCCTGGTTCCTGAGTTGTTCCTGACCGTAGAACCATTTTTTCTCAGATGAGGCACAGTGGCTCCACCTCCCAATAACCTCTGTGTGTGCAGTAGTTGAGTAGCTTAAAAATGACTCTGAGAGACGTTACTGACTTGCGTAAATCCACCATCCTCTTTCTCAGATCTGCGCTGAGCTTCTTGGACTTTCCCCACTGTACTGTGTGTTGGTCAATCCAATGAGTTTTGTCATGCACACACACACACACACACACACACACACACACACACACACACACACACACACATGTGTTGTACATAGAAGCTACCAGCAGGAAGTCTCAAGCTCAGCAAGTTAAAAGACTTTCACCAAAACTGAGTGTCCGTGTCTGTGTGTGTGTGTGTCTGTGTGTGTGTGTGTGTGTGTGTGTGTGTGTGTGTGTGTGTGTGTGTGTGTTTGTCTCGAGTCATCTTTCCTATTAAAGATTTGTGATATATAAGTGTCCAGTTCAGAGAAACTATTAAATGTCCAAACGTACAATGCTATTCGTGTTCATCAGGAGTGTATGGAAACTTCTGAGCACAACATGCAAATAGATGCACTGGAATAATAATACAGTACACACTAGAATACACATATACAAATGAACTGAAGGACACACGCACGCACAGAGGTAATGTATGTAATCTCTATGTGTCCTATCAGGAACTCATGAAGCACACGGTGAATCCCAGCGATAAGGAAAACCTACGCACTGCACTAGACGCCATGAGGGTAAGTGTGTGTGGGTGTGTCCATGGGGGTTTTATACCCTTTATTTTTTTTTTTTACTTTACACATTTACCACCTTACATTTGATGTCTTTACACATCTGAGCAGTTTAAGGGCCTCGCTTAAGGGCCCAACAGGGGCAATGTGGTGGTAGTAGTGCTGGGGTTTGAACCTGGGACCTTATGAGCAATAGTCCAACACTGTAACCATGAAGTTACCCCTGTACCCCAGGATGGAAGAGATCTGCTGACCTTGTGGGGAAAGCTGTCTGGATATTTATTTCTAATGTTAATTTATATTAAAACCTGAAAGCTGAATAGTAGATTTCCACTAGATTTAGGTATCAAGGATGGCAACTGAGTGTATGTGTGTGTATTGTGTGTGTGTGTGTGTGTGTGTGTGTGTGTGTGTGTGTGTGTGTGTAGGACCTTGCTCAGTGTGTGAACGAGGTGAAGAGGGACAATGAAATCATTCGTCAGATCACAGCCTTTCAGCTCTGTATCGAGAACATGGTAAGTCCAACTATACGTTTTTTTTTTTTACCTTATATGGTCATTGCTTCCTGTTACCATTTTGCAGAGCTTCGAGTTTGTCTCTTATAATTTTTCCTTTCGAAATTATTTATACACTTTATCAAGTCACAATATACAGGACCTGTGAAATGGCCTTGATTCTGTTTCTAGCTAGGTAGCTATAATAGATAGCTAATGACGTAGCTCACACTTTGCTACAAAATTAAAGATTAAATAAAGCTAAAAACTCAGGATTTGTTCATATCCAGTTCCAATGCTAGGAATTTGAAATGCATATCGCCAAAGGTCATTTTTCTAAACGTTTAGTTTTTGTCCTCTTCATTTTAATAACGCTAGTCATGGGGCAGAATTTAGTTTTTTAAATTTCACCAGTTGTCTAAACTTTTATTTCATAAATGATTCTTCATCATGACATTCCACCCAGAAAAACATCATCCTGGTTTCGTTGCTTTACAAAAGCACCAGATTAGCGGCATCTGATGCAACCCTGTAAAACCAGAACGCTGCATCCTGTAGGCTTTTTTTTTTTTTGAAACCGCACGTTTGACACCGAGTTACATCACACCCGAGAAACGCAGACTATCACGCCATGACACACTTTTTTAATGCAATGGTTTTCTCTTCTTAGCAAACGCAGACAGTTTGTGTCTCATAAATGCCTTCAGCAGAACCCTAGATGTTAAGTCGCATGTCGAACCAGGGCTTTTTTTATGATGTTCCGTTTGTCAGCATCATGAAACTTTTTTTACTCAGGTCAGCATTTATTAGGATTGTTTCAACAGACGCGGTGCTGAAACAGCGTTAACTTTGCATGTGACCATTACACATGGGCCAAAATTGTGCATACTGTAACTAGGTTAAAAAAAAAAAATGAACCAAATGGCACAAAAATGAGTTGAACCAGTGACAGCACCACTGGTTCGTAACCAAGGTTCCAGATGTTTCGTGCTTTCAGGGACTTTCCAGAAATTTTGTAAATAAGAATTTGTCAACAAAACAGAGTAGGGTTTAACCAACCAATCAGCTGTCAGATAACTCTCAACAGTTATTATTTAAAAACAGCTGAAATTAACCATAAAACAGTAAGTCATAAAACATTTCCACAAACCATTTGCTCCTTCAGCACCTGTACACGTTACATAGATTTAGGTTTTGTGCCATTTACGTATATGTATATTAAGTTTGTTATATATATTATTATTAAATCTTTTAAACAATTAATTTTTTTATGATTTGTTAGTTAGCTAATTTAGTCTCATACTGCAGTCATGATATAATGGTTGGGTAGTCAAGGCTGGTGAAAAAATGGCTGTTGCTGTGAAGCTCCATTTCTATGGTTACATCAGTCCCTCTCACTGGGCGTTTCTGCTTTGGAGTTGTTTAACAAACGACTTCTTTTAAAATACAAAAAAATAAGGGGTGTCTGGAGTCATGTGTTAAGACTTGTGATTAGTTAAAAGCTCTTAGTGCTTTCAAAAGATTTAACACATCCAAGCTCAAATTCCTCAAACTTCCTCAATGCAAATGGACAAATTCTATGGCCAGATGTCACAGATGCGCAAACAGAAACAGTTCTGAGAACAACGTAGAATCTACACCTTTTAGATTGAACCAATTCTGTGATTCTAAGCTGTTGTCAGAAAAGTTCCTTGTATTACTCCTTCTAATTCTATAATTTGACTGATCAGATGATCAGTACAGAGTCAATAGTGACTCGTACGCATTACTGTCATGGATTACACCCATCAGTGAGTATGGTGGGCGTAGCAGTAAGTCAAAGTGGGACTTTTAATTGTACAGAAGACAGAATTCCCTTTAATTTCTCTCTATAATCCCTACGCTACACTAATACACTAATCCCAGTCTTTCACTAGTGCATGGATACCATCAAGGGAGAAAGTTCAGAGATCTTGATCAGATGATCAGAGTGCAGTGAGCTCCGAGCCACCTCGGCCGGGATCGTCATTCACGGATGTATAGCCTTCTCCAAAACATTTTAACCATTTGAATGTTTTACTGCGAGTCTCATCACCGTCCCGTGCTTGAAATCTTCTGTAAATGTCAATCGCTTTGTACGCCTTTGTTCATCAGAAATTTCTGAAAAAAGTCCCGGCATTGCCTGCACACCCCATGTACAACAGCGCGCTTCATTGATGAAGACTCGTGTATGCAACCGTTTACAAGAACTAATGAAAATGCAAGGAACCATAGTTTGCTAATTTCACAGCAATATAGAAATTAACATTATTAATATATTAATGATATGTCTCATAGCTCAATGGAAGGCCCCTAAATTATACTTGATACACCCTGAATGCTTCTAAAGAATCATATACCACGTAGCTCTCTCAATATTAATCATATTAACTACCAGTAATTACCAACACAACATGTTGTGTGTTTGGCTCACAACAGTTGTCAAGAACATAGGCGTTACATACTGTTTTAGCTGAAGGTGAGGCAGTGTCATTAGCATCCAGGCTGGGAGGGTCTTGCTGTTGTAGGGAAACTGTCGTGTGCACGGTTTCCTGTTCGACAGGAAGTTGCGGTAGCGTTTACAAACTAAAGCTTTCATTGTCTGCTTCCACGACTTTGTCTTATATCGCTGCACTTTAATGTTGTTCTTATATCTCAAAAATAACAATATTTATCTTCAGAGTGTGGTGGGACGTGCCCCCAAAAGCCCCCTTTGTATGTTTTTTGCTGCAGTGCTGCAGCAAAGTATGCAGCTAACCACAGCACTGAGCTACACTGAGCATTGTGTCTGCAGATAAATCTCTGCACATCTCTTTGAATCACATCTTTCTTCCATTTGACCTTTTCTCTCAGACTCAGTCCCTCGCACTTTTTGGCCGCCCAAAAATTGATGGAGAGCTGAAGATCTGTGGACCTGACAAAAAATCAAAGCAAGACAGGTGATTATTTCATATAATTGTGTTTGAATGTGTACAAGTATGTATGATGCAAAAGAAATGTTGAAATTTTTATAGCAAACATTTAAAGGAGTTGTTTAGTACATGTACAGTAATTGTTACTAGTGACCCAGGCGAGTCCTTTGGTACATTTGGGACATGACCCAGTGGTACTGTATTATTTGCCACCTACAATATCTTGGTAACTTGTGAACCAGTGAAGTGGTTAGAACCTCTAAAATCCTGGTAGCTGGTCATCCAGTGGAGTTGTTTGGAACCTACAAGGTCCTGGTTACTGGTGACCCAGTAGAATTGTTTGGAACCAGGATCTTGGTAAACATTGTTACATGTACATATTCTTTCATTTACATTTTCCTCAGATGTTTGTTAATTTAGGTGTTTACAAGATAAATTCACTTGGTTTATTTCAATCTATTTATTACAAGTACACTGCTATTACCTTCATACAAAAATCTATTTCTATATTGTACTGACTGCTGATATTTTAATACAAACTTTCTATATTGCATTGACAATGTAAACAATTAACGAGAGAGAAGAGAAACTGTATTTAGATTCCTCTGTATGTCTGCACTAAAGGTGGCATTGACAAATAACCTGAACGTTGAACCTTGAAACCTTGAAGACTGTGGTACTGGTTACCCAATGCAGCTGTCTGGAATCAAAAAGATCCTGGTAATTGGGGACCTAATGGAATTGTTGAAATTAACAAGATCTTGGAAACTGGTGACCGAGTTGAATTGCTTAAAACCTGCAAGGTCATGGTAATGGGTGAGGCAGTGGAAAAATGATCCTAGTAGCTGATGGCCTAATGCAGGTGTTTAGTACCTTTATGACCCCTGTAAATGTTGGCCCAGTTGAGTGGTGTGGGATGTAGAAGGTCTTGGTAACTGATGATCCAATGGAGTTGCTCCATACTGGAATGAACCACAGACCTAGCAGAAATTTTGGATATTCTAACAGTCTTCGTAATTAATTTTGCAGTAAAGTTGTTTAGAACCTTAAAGGTTTTGCACAGTAGTGTTTTTTAGTACCATATACTATAGGTCCTGGTAACTTTGTTTGGCAGCCATGTGGCCTTGATTGAGGGTGACTTAAGGTTGTTTTGAGGAATACATACATGTAATGTTTTTGGTAACTGGCATCCTAGTGGGCTTGTTTTTCATCTTTAATGATAACCCTAAAGTTACTCAAGTTCTGCAGTCCTGGGTACAATCAGTCTGGTGAAGTGGTTCAATATTCGTATTTGTATGGTCCTGGTAACCTGTGACCCTGAGAAGTGACTCAGTACTGGCAGCCCTCAGTAAAATTTTTCCACACCTGTATAGTCCAGTGGAATGTTCTGGAACTGCGTAGTTTTCATAACTGGTGACCCAGTGGAATTGCTTGATAATTACATAATCTTGGCTAATGGAAATTTAATAGATTTATTTAGCCTTAAATCAGTGTTGAATTACCATTTTTGCATGCAGGTATGCATTTCTGTTTGATAAAGCCCTACTGGTGTGTAAGAAGCGCAGTGGGGAGATCATGGAGCTGAAAGAACTCATTGACCTGCAGCACTTCCAACTGAGAGATGAACCGTCAGGAGACAAAGAAAATAAAAAGGTCCTCTTACTCTACCTTCTTTTCTCTTTTCTCACTCTCCTCTGTGTGTATTTGTGTCAACCATGTCATCTCATTGGGTTTCTTTCCTGCCATCTGTATGTTTGTGTTTGTGTGTGTAGTGGACACATACCTTCTTGCTGATGGATTCGTATGGCCAGGGTGGTTATGATCTGTACTTCAAGACACGTGAGCTGAAGAAGAAATGGCTAGAACAGTTTGAGATGGCGCTGTGAGTAAAGTGTCAGACACATCATCTTAACATTAATCAAATATTCAAAATAGATAACTCTAGGAACAGCTACTATTTGTTAGCTTGTAGTGCTATGAGGTATGCTAATTCGTCCCATTTGATTTTAGTAATAACAGATTTTTGAACCAGAATTTAATTGATATCAGATTATTTATACCATAACCAATAATATTAAATATGTGCACATGCACAGATCCAACATGTGTCCAGAGAACAGCACGGCCAATGGCCACGATTTCCAGATGCACTGTTTTGAGCAGACCACTTCCTGTAAAGCCTGTCAGATGTTGCTCAGGTAAATAGTTCACAAACCATCTCAGAGTTATCTCAGGATACTTTTGTTGTTAACTGTTAAATATTGATGTTGATTTTTTTGACCAAGACATATTACCATAATTACTAGAGTTAAACATCTACTACGAATATACAAATAAATGGGTGTATTAGACCAATCAGCCATAGCATTACAATGCAAAATTTAGCCCAGTTCTAGAGAGTTCTAGACCCTTGGGTGTGGCTCTGCAGGGCCTCTGGGGGTGTAACGTGGTGTCTTGCATTAAAAATGGGTCCTTTGGATGCTGTGGGTTGTGAGGTGGGGCCTCCATGGATCAGACTTGTTTGTTTGATGCATCCCATGAGTGCTTGATCGGCTTGGTATCAGGGGAGTCTGTAGGCTGGATTGGTGGCCTTGGGCTCTTTCCCTGTTGGGCCCCGTGCATGGTAGGCTGTGGTGCACTAGGTGTTTTGGTCCCTGTCTATCACAGCCACCATTGACGTATTTCAGTCATTTGTGCTGCATTGAGTTTTCGGTGGGAATGGACCAGGCAGGATAGCCAGACAGCCTGGCCTTTGGGTAGCCTTTCATGCTCATGTATAACTGATAATCAATATTAATATTATTGATGGCTGGTGTATATTAATGATTATAGAGCAAAAGCAATTACTGTAACTAAGTTTAAGTTTACACTTACAAGGAATTGCTCACTTGTGTCACTTGTAGCTAGTGTGTGTGGCCTACGTCAAATTTTGCTTTAGTTTAAATGAAAAATTACAGTTGTAGTAGTATATACTGTATATAGCATGTGAAGCAAATTCAAAATAACTAACGTACTAATTTGTGTGAAAGTTATTCGTTAGACTTACATGTTAATTGCTCGGCTTTTTAACATCTTCATAAGCAATGGAAGTTATGGACACTTTCCAGAGGCAAGAAGAAGTAGAAGTAGATTTCTCCACAGTAGCATAAATGACATTTCTCATTTGTACTAAAGTTTTTATAATAAAATAAAGATTGTTTAGATCACTCGTTATAGATCTAATCTTTCGAGCCGACAAAGCCATTTGGTAAAGGCAGTCCAGTGGTTGAGGCATTGGAATAGTGATCAGAAGGTCAAGGGCTAAAACCCCACTGCTCAGGTGTATAATGAGATCTAAGTCTCTCTGGATAAGGGCATCTGCTTAAAGAAAATTTTACTGAAGTTGCTTCTGAAGTTCCTGTTGCTTGCTAGTGTGCATGGAGCTTCTTATAAATGAAGATGATAAAATAAACTTTGATTGGGCAACAGAAACGAATTGATGAACGTGCAGGGTGTAAAAGTTTATGTTTTTTGTGTGTGTGTGGTCCTTCTCCATCAGAGGGATCTTCTACCAGGGCTACCGCTGCACCCGCTGTAAAATGGCCGCCCATAAGGAGTGTCTTGGACGAGTTCCTCCATGTGGACGCAATGCAGGTCTGATTTTGTTCTCTCATCTGCATGGACATTTAACCAGGATAGAGATTCAATCTTATTTATCATGTTTGTTTTTTTCTTTCAGATAACTCTGTGACTACAAAGAAGGTCAGTCATTACCAACTCCATCCCCACAATGGTTTAGCATTACTCTATTTCATACCTGTGTACATTCTGACCGAAAAACTTACTGCAGTGCATGATGGAATTTCACAAGCATACTACTGTATATGTTAAGAAATGCAGAAGCTTATAAAACTACTTCTCATGCTTTTGTTTTCTTTTAGAGCAAGTCCAGATCTGCCACTCCGAGACAGACTAAACCGGGTATTGCCCCATCCTTTTTCGAGCCTTTGCCCCTCAAACCTTTCTGCCAAACTACTAGCGTACAGTTTCCTTTAAAAATTAATAATAAAAAAAACTTTGCTAGGAAGCTAGAATTAGCAATAAAAACGTTATATCATAACTATAACTTTCCTTTAGAAATCAGATCAGCAGGTTAGACTGTAAGTGTAAGATTTGAAGATTAATATTCATACCTATCACTTTTGCTCAGTAATCCTGTCAGATTAACTCTTTTTAGCCTTCTAGCAACAGTAGAAGTAAATAGTACACATAAATAAATAGTAAATAGTAAACACATTATTAGCATTAATGCATGAATTACAAGCTTTTTCCTGTCGCACCGTCTCTCTCAGGTCTTCCTAAGATGCAGGTGTGCTGTGACTATTACGGCATGCCTCCTCCTCCTGTGGCGTTTGGCCAGCCGCTGCAGCTCACTGTGGGTGATGTCATAGAGCTGACGCGCGCTGACGTTGACCTACAGTGGTGGGAGGTACCAGCTTCAATGTTTTATCTTTTCGTGTTAATTATTGCAACCAGTTATATAATTATTGATTAAAGATATGGCAACATAATTCAATGCTCAGCATTTAGCATAAAACAGCTACAGGCTGCTAGTATAAATTTAGTACTCAGTTAGTTAGTTAGCAGCTGTTTTTCCACCATGGTCAATGTATTTTAGGTGTAATATCAAAGCTAATATACTACAAATGTGGACAGCACACTGGCGTCCAACTTTCAAAATGGGAACTTTGATTCCTTTTCCTTTGATTCCATTAGCACCAACATGTTAAGTTTTAGGTGGCACTAAAAATCATAAACATGTCAGGTTAGCATGAGCAGAAGTTAGCCCTAAGCACACGCACTAGCTTGTTCTGCTACGTGTTGCTAATAACCAATAAACAAAAAATTGTGCTTGTAATTTTATCTTGAATATATTTTTAGATATTTTTTTTCATTTATTATCGCTTTCTTAGCATCTAATATTGCTGTGTTAGAGATACACACTACACGTTCCTCAATTCCTATTTGAACCGTTACAAAAACAAAAAAGAATGCATTAATAAAAACACATAGCTGATATCATGCTAATTTTGGCTAGCATACACATGCTAACAGCAGTCTTGTGCATTTGTAGAAGTTAAGTTTTGCCTGATTAACGAATTATTCTTTTAATCAGATCAAACATGGTATGTTTGAGGATAGCATTCATTGTTAGGCTAATGATTAATAACAACAAGAGCAGTTAGCATCCGAGATGATTAGCTTTACTTCTGCTTTATTCACCACAGACCCTACTTTCCCTGAGAACAGCAGTGAAACTGGTCGGCTTTATAGTTTCAGTTCATGAAAAAAGCCGCAGTTCAGCACTTTAACATCCTCTTACGGTCACTGATTCCTGACTGAGGTGTTACGGCAGGACGTCGCACTGTCTCCTGAAGTTGAAGTACATAATGTACAGTAAACACAAATCTACAAGTTTGTGTGTTTACTGAAAATCACATCAATGTTATAGTAACGCATCTTATAGGGAAATGCGTATGTATTCAAAGGTCAACACAACGGTTTGCTTTATAAATTTCATTATTAGAGGGAATAAAAACATTCCACCTTATTTAAATTAATTTGTAATACTTTCTGATAATTAATGTCTGATTAATGATCATTTTAACTATAAAGAGAATATACATTTTTAAATAAACAAATGTTCATAAATAGCAAGAATTATAAAAGCAAGTCCAGAAATTGTACAGCTCAATATGAAAATGTTCAATATCTATAAAATATTAAGGTTATTAACTTACAGTAGCTAATGGACTTGTTAAAACATTTAGTTATCAAGCAAAATGGTAACATTATGTTATATGCTTTTATATTCCTAGCATTAGCTAAACATTAGCTAAAAAATCTATTAAGCAAACTATGCAACCAAATTAGCTTTAGCTAGAAATCCATTTAGATAACTATGTTACCAAACTAGAATTCGCATAGAACCTCATTAAATTTACTGTAACCAATGTAACTTTAGTTAGAAATCCATGGGGTGAACTATGTAACCAAATTAGTATTCGTTTCAGAACCCATTTAGCTAACTATGTAACCAAATGACTGTTAGCTAGAAATCCATTAAGTTAAATATGTAACCAATTTAGTGTTATCTAGGAAGCCATTTAGCTAACTATGTAACCAATTAGCATTAGCTAGAAATCCAGTAAGTTAATTATGTAAACAAATTGCAAGAATTTCCTCTGGCATTAATAAAGTTTTAACTTATCTTAAATTAGTGTTATCTAGAAACAATACAGAGTATTTAGGTAACTCCGTAACCAAACTAACATTAGCTAAACATCCAATCAGCTAACTCCATAACCAAATTAGCGTTAGCTAGAACCCCATTAGGGTAACTATGTAACCAAACTAGCATTAGCTAAAATTCATTTAGCTAACTATGTATCCAAACTGACGTTAGCTAGACGTTTGTTTAACCAACTAACCTTCAACATAAACAATTTTTTTTTTTTTTAAACTGGAGGCCATTTATTTTAAAATCTAGCACTTTCGGATAAGTGCTCGCTTATATTCATCATAAACTTTCACTAGTTTCAGAGAGCATTTAGCTGTTGGAATTTGAAAAATGAAGGTTTTATGTGTGTTTTGGTGAGTCATTAATAAACTTGACTCCCATTCACTCACTTCTGCTTTTACCAAGACTATGGCTGATTCAGTGATTCAGTAAATAATGTTTCATATAAAGCGACTCACTGATTCTTCTCTCTTTGTCCTTAAAAGGAGCCTGGAAGCAATGAATTAATTCAATGAATAAATTAGACATTAAGTGACACTGTGGCCAGTTTAAAGAGTCATTTAGACACTGAACCACTGAATTCAATTTGTGGTAAATTCATTGATTCATTGAGTCATATATGGCAGAATGACTCTTTAAACCACACAGTTCTGACTGCAATATGAAGGGTTGACCTGCAGTTATATACTGTACACAACTAACTATGCTACGGTAAAGGTGCTGTTAGTGCTCTCCACCATTCGCATTCTTGAAGTTATTACTGGATATTAGACAGATGTGACTAGATTAGCCTGATGTGAGAAGATGCTGCTTCCAGGGTACACAAATACACGTCTTTTCATGTAAAACACTGACTTTTAGCCGCATGAACTCTCAGAGACGACCACAAACCTGCTGCAGACCCCGTTCCCACACTGACACATCTGTGTCTCAGATGTAGCTCACGTCTCGAAATACAGATAGAGTACATCAGTCATGGGTAAATTCCAATAATATGTGTGTTGTGTGCACGTGTGCATGTGCGTGTGTGTGTTTTAGGGCAGGAATCTGACAGTAGGTGAGGTTGGCTGGTTCCCCTGCAGTAAAGTTCAACCCTTTTTACCGGTGAGTCAACCAGGGTTTATGAGGTCGAAAGTCAAATTATTGATTCCACACTGAATTCTGACTCCACATGGTCAATTCAGTGATTCAGAGATTTATTAAAACACTAACTTTAATTCGAGTTTTATCTTAGGACTCTAATAATTAAATGATTCAGTGATTCGTGAGTCATTCAGATGCTGAAGAGAGTTTATAATGTTGACTGCTTGTTCTTATTTTTTGTATTCACAGAGACCACCTCCTGACCTTACAGGATTCTTATGGTAACACACACACACACACACACACACCAGATTATCTGTATCTTACTGTATCTAACCTTTCCCCCATTATGGTAAACATATGTGTTTTTTGTGTGTGTGTGTGTGTGTCTCAGGTTTGCGGGTACCATGGACCGTACTGAGGCCAAGGGTCTACTGATCTCTCGATCTGATGGGACTTTCCTGATTAGGCAAAAGGATGGAGGAGAATACGCCATCAGCCTCAAGTAACACACACACACACACACACACACACACACACTCCAACAAACACATGGGAATTGATGCTTGTCTTTTTTTTTTCTCCCGGTCTGGAAATACACACCATCTTTTGTCTCTTTCAGGTTCAACATGGACATCCGGCACATTAAGATCACTCTGGCTGAAGGTCTCTACAGAATCAATGACAAGAAAGCCTTTAAAGGGCTCATCGTAAGTAAACACTGCTTCACTTAGTAGTGTGCACTTTTTTCTTCTCATCCCTGCTCTTGTTTAACCTTGTGTAAAGCAGAGTGTTTGTTTTGATCAGTACTTCCCATTTCCCTATTTCCCATAATTCCCCTGAACTGCACAGTTTAGTGTGTAACACATCAGTTGTGAGGTTAAAACAAGAGTGTCTGTTGAATCACGTTTGAATCGTGTGACTCTGTTCACCCTGACTCCAGCTCAACACTTCAGTGATTCTGAGCACAACTCATGATCTACTGAATCCGACTCAGTGAGACACAAAATTACTCTTTGATTCTCTTGTTTTTCATGTAGACGAGTCATTTATACACTTCCTAACTCTGGGAATCAGTTGTTTTTTACTCCAGTAGAACTGTTTTCTCTCAAAAGAACTGTTGACACGTAAAGTATTTCTTTGAATCTAATAATCCTGACCCCAGATGTACTCTATGCCTAATTTAAAGACTCACTGAGTCATTTAGCTTGAGTGTTATTCTTACATCTCTGGTTTCTGATTGACTAACGACCGTATTCCTGCTGAAACTACACACACTATGTATTCTTTTACACTAAATTACTCTTAAAATTTATCAACTTTTAATCCAAATGGACGCAGAGACTAATTTAACGATTTGATGATTCATTTAGGAAACGTGAACCTCTTCAAATCCACCATGTCAATTAAATAAATGATTCACGGAGTCTTTTAAAGATTCACTCTGCATTGTATCGACTATGGCTCCATGCTCCATTTAAACTCTTCACATCTCTCCTCTTCCTCACTCCCTCTCACTGTGGACAATCAGTACCAATGTAACGATTCACTGACAAGTTTAGACCCCAAATGAATAATGAATTAGATTAATTTCCCCTCTCTTTGACAGGAACTGGTTAAGTATTACCAGGAGAATTCCCTGAAGGAGTGTTTTAAAGACGTGGACACTCGACTGCAGATTCCGTTCAAACAGCCGGAGCAGAGCATGTCTTCACACTCACATGGATACACACACACGCCCACCAGAGGTAACACACAAACACACTTAATGTACACACACATATGCTTAGACTGGAACAGAGATCAAAATTGTTATGTACTGTAGAAGACTCATGGACTCAGGACTTCCAGGAGATACAAAGTGAGACCCTGTGCCCTAAAATAAATATGAACTAAATACAGACGCTTTGCCACAAGGTGCAACCCGCTGAGAGCGCTTAGGAACAGAAAGGCCAGATTGGACTTTGCCAAGTTATTTGGACTGGTTATTATGAAACCAAGATTAAAACATACCAGAATGAAGGGATGAGAAAAACATGGAGAAAGAAAGGAACAGCTCATGATCCAAAGCACCACATTATCTGTCAGACTCGGTGGAGGCAGTGTTATGGCATAAGTGTGTGGCTGCCAAACCGGGTCTGGGTGCTATTGATGACCTGACTGCCGATAAAAGTAGCAGGATGAATTCTGAGGTGAATCTCTGGTCAGATTCAGCCCAAACTGATAGGACGCTGCTTCATACTACAGACGGGTAATGACCCAAAATATACAGTACAGAGCAAAAGTTTGGACACCTTCTCATTCAAAGAGTTTGAATTTGTATTATGGCAAGAAAAAAGCAGCTAAGTGAAGAAAAACGAGCGGCATCATTACTTTAAGAAATGAAGGTCAGTCAGTCCGAAAAATTGGGAAAACTTTGAAAGTGTCCCCAAGTGCAGTCACAAAAAGCATCAAGCGCTACAAAGAAACTGGCTGACATGCGGACCGGCCCAGGAAAGGAAGACCGAGAGTCGCCTCTGCTGCGGAGGATAAGTTCATCCGAGTCACCAGCCTCAGAAATCGCAGGTTAACAGCAGCTCAGATCAGAGAGCAGGTCAATGGCACACAGAGTTCTAGCAGCAGACACGTCTCTAGAACAACTGTTAAGAGGAGACTGTGTGAATCAGGCCTTCATGGTAGAAGATCTGCTAGGAAACCACTGCTAAGGACAGGCAACAAGCAGAAGAGACGCGTTTGGGCTAAAGAACACAAGAAAGAACACAAGAAAGAAAACTCGCTGAATGAGAAGGGGTGTCCAAACTTTTGCTCTGTACTGTACATGTACAGTTAAAGCTACCCAAGGCAAAGAAATGTGATATTCTTCACTGGCCAAGTCAGTCAGCATGCTTTTAACTAACTGAAGACAAGACTGAAGGCAGAAAGAACCACAAACAGGCAGCATCTGAATGCATCTGCAGTAAAGGCCTGGCAAAGCATCTTGAAGGAAGAAACTCAGAATTTGGTCCATGGGTTCCAGACTTCAGGCAGTTGTTGGCTTAAAAGGATTTTCATCTGAGTATTTGGAATATCTTAGTTTGTTCATTATTTATGACCCACACTAAAGGGATGGTGTGTGTATGAACATGGCTGTAATTCCTCAATGGTTGATTCCACACTTTTGTCAAATCCTTAGAATTGAAGCTGAAAGTTTTGACTTCGCTCGCCTCTTGAATTGTGCTGTACAGATGATAAATGGAAAAATAAAGAACTTTTTTCCAAATTTTACAGCCTGGACTGTCCAGGGGCTCGTCTTCAATCAGGATTAGCCTCACTGGATGGTAGACAACCACAAATCTCATTGGTCTGGTTTGAAATGAGGTCTGACCTCACAGATGAGAGCTCTATAGACACGGCCATGTTGCCTGCGATGTTCCTTTTCCTTGAGCCCTAGGCTAAGAAGACTTCCTTCTTTTCGATCTCAGGTCTGCTTTCAGACAAACAGGGCTGTGTGGGAATAATGGCACACGGCGAGCATGATCTGATCAGATTATCTGTGTGAATGGGCTGCGGATGAACTGGTTAAGGAACAAGGAATCATCAGGGCACGCACACACTTTTAGCTGAAACTAGTCGTACTTCGTTAAGGTTTTAGCTGCTGTTGCGTCTCACTGATGCTGCATTTACAGGCAGGGGCGTGGACTTGACCACTTTATCTATCTGTTGCTTGATCTCTTGATCAGTTCCTTGAGACAAAGTAAACACATTCTGTTAAAGATTTCACAGAGAAATGTTTGATTAAACCTGGGTTTCGTCCTGCTGAGCGCCATACCAGACAATCGCTCGTCTGATTTAATTCCTGTCTCTTCTAAACTTACAATGCAAGGCCACATACAGAGATCAAGGCACATGATTGAGAAGAAACTGCAAAGCTTCACACTTTTTGTGTGTGTGTTTGTGTGTGTGAGTTAATGAGCTTTAAATATCTATGAAACAGAAAATGAGAAGGACCGAAATGGAGAAGTGCTAAAATTCAGGAGAGGGTGCACCCTAGTGGTGTAGTGCTGAAATGTTCCAGATGTTATACATTCTGTGTGTGTGTGTGCAGGTATGAGTGAGCGTTATTTTGGCACAGCTAAAGTGCGCTACGATTTCTCAGCGAGGGATCGGTCCGAGCTGTCTCTCAGAGAGGGGGACACGGTGAAGATCATCTCGAAAAAAGCACACAATGGCTGGTGGAAAGGAGAGGTCTATGGCCGGGTAACTAATACACACACACACACACACACACACACACACACACACACACACACAGGAAGAGAGAATTCAATGTCATTTCTCATTTTAATTACTGTGTGTGTGTGTGTCCTCAGATCGGACTGTTTCCTGCCAACTATGTAGAGGAGGAACATTCAGACTACTGCTGATCGACTGAGTGACTCTTTAATCACTAGATCCTGTTCAATGATTTACTGAATCGTTTAGCTACTGAGAATTCAGTAACTGTGACCTAATAATCGAGTCATTAAGTGACTCCTCACATTCAACTTCTTGAATATGATTCACTGAATCGTTTAGACACTAAATGATTCTTTGAATGTCTGGGTTTTCACTTCCCTTCCCTAAACCACAGCTGGACAAAACCTTTTTGTTTGTTTGTTTGTTTGTTTGTTTGTTTGTTTGTTTGTTTCCTTACTTCTCTGCTTCACTTCTGTATTGAATAGCTCAGGGAATGCCCTGATCAGTTCATTGATTCATTTAGAAAATTACTCTTTGAATCTATTTTTTCTTCATTCATTTGGCTTTCGAGTCCATTTTAAAGCTTCCAGATATTAGGTGAGAGTTTGACGGAATATGTGTTTTATGGTGGAATTTTAATTTGCCTTCTCTTGTTTACTTTTTATTGTCATTATATCCAGTAGAGAGTTAATAGAGTATGAAATTGTACAGTGTTTGTGAAACTGTGGTTTTTCATAAAGCTTATTTTGGTTTCTGATCTGCATTTCTGTGGCTCTCATTCTATCTTACCCCCCCCCCCCCCCCCCACACACACACACACATTTTGATATACTTCATAATTCCTTGAAATGATCTGACTACACTTATTATCTAAATGGACGGTAATACAGATTTACATGATGAACAGAAAACCAGTCAAAAACATATAAGCATGATATATAATATACTGTTGTGTGTGTGGATTTTTTATCTTGTTTGCTTTACCAGAAGCTGGGTGCAGGTGTTGCCTTATGACCTTTCTCCATTATAACCACCACATGACCCCAGCACTCCCACTGACCCCATCTGACCTGATTTAATTTACAAACCGAAAATATAGCGCTAAAACTAACGAAGCGCTCAGAAATCACGTGGAGACATCATGTGGAGTTTATCATTAAAATATTAGACCATAACGCTAACTTTTTTAAAGTTATTGTTTAAAGCTGCTTTGCAACAGTGACAATTGAATTGAATAGATATTTTTAAAAAAATAATCAACATACCCATTTAAGAAAAAATTTATCAAACTGATATTTCAGCATGTGTATTTTTCTTTAGATTAGATTAAATTAGATTCATCATCATTCTCTTTGTGCAAAATACAAAATTACTAAACCAATGAAATGGAGTTAGCATCTATTCAGAAGTGCATGAGTGGCCTTAAATAAGTTTATGGGTTTATACAGTATGTACAGTGATCTAAATGTCTTATGTACAGACGGTGCAGTAGATAATAAGGATAAGATATATATGGTAATATTTCTGTGCAAGGGCTATGGGCCCTCGGGGCATTGGTCTTTTCAGGGCCTCAGGGGTGTGCTGTGGTGTCTAGGACCAGAGCATAAGTTGGCAGCAGATCCTTTGGGTGCTGTGGGTTGTGGGGTGGGGTGGGGCCTCAGACGATCAGACTTGTGTGTCTGGCACGTCCTGTTGGGCTCGATTGGATTGGGATCTGAAGAATTTGGAGAACGGTTTGATGGCTGTGACTGGGTGTTCTGGTGCCTTTCTATTGTGGCCAGCAGTGAATTTTTATCAGCTATTGGTGCACTGGCTTATCTGTGGGACTTTTTGGCCTTTGGTCACCATGGGCATGGGTGGCCATGATCCTTGAATATAACTGATAAATAGTGTTAATAGTTGTTGGTATTATAACTACATAACAACAGCAGCAGCAGCAATCAGTTGTTATTTTAAGGTCAGCCTTTCTGGAACAGTTCTTGCAAGAACAGTATTTTGTCAAGTGCATTTGCAAACTCCATCAAGCACCATGAGGAAACTGGCTCTCATGAAGACCAAAACTGATCTCTGCTGCAGAGGAGAAGCTCATTTAGAGTCACCAGCCTCAGAAATCACCAATTAACAACCAGCACCTCAGATTAGAGCCGTTATGAAGCTTTACAAAGCAGAAGTAGCAGATAAACATCTCAATATCAACTGTTCAGAGGAGATTATTGTGTGTTGTGGAGAAACGCCTTCAGTATTGTTTGACAGCGTAGAAAGAAATAAACATCAGGAACGAGCGTGGAGTTAGAAGGGGCGTACAAACTACTCACTGGTAGTTATATGTACACACATATCACCCCCAGTACAGTGGAATCTTGGGTTGCAAGTAACTTAGTTTAACTTAATAACTTCATTGCGAAGTGCATGTGAGTCACTCATATAGTCAACATCTGTGCACGCATGTACTGTTTATCATAACAGCTGTTAATCAGTGACAATCCAGAGCCCAGGCCAGGGAGCAGACAGACAGGCTAAACCAACCGTCTGCTAGCTGCATAGAGTCGTTACTCAGGGTTCACTATATTGAGACTGTGTCTGCTCCCCGAGCTAAACGCAAATTTAGAAAGACTCAGAAAGTCTGTTTTAGTAATTTAATTAACATAGACACCACAAACTCGGATCACACTGAATGCGCAGCCGCACCTCTGATCTGAAGTTAGGACTGTTAAATATTAAATCTCTCACATTTAAAGCAGTTATTGTTAATGAAACTATCACAGATCAGGAGTTTAATATACAGTGGAACCTCGGATTGCGAGTAACACAGTTTACGAGTGTTCCACAAGACAAGCAAAGATTTTTAAATAAATTCTTAATTGGAAACCGAGCGAAAGTATTGGTTTACGAGTGCCAAATATCATGTATGCGCCTCTTACTTTGACACCAAGTGGCAAGTGATCACAACTGAGCCAATGATTTTTCTCTCTCGCGCTGCAGAATTGTGGGTAATCGTCTCCCCTGGGTCTTAGTGCTCGTCTCTTACTGGTATAATCAACGTCTCCCTCTCTGTTTCATCGTGTCTCATGTGTGTGT
Organism: Clarias macrocephalus; assembly: GCA_011419295.1. Taxonomy (NCBI): domain Eukaryota; kingdom Metazoa; phylum Chordata; class Actinopteri; order Siluriformes; family Clariidae; genus Clarias; species Clarias macrocephalus. Next base: position 43,002 of record JAAGKR010003925.1, on the reverse strand, counting down.
GCGCACGCGTAATTTGACACTGACACACACACACCGACACGCACACACTTTCTCGCCCCTGCGTGCACGTAATTTGACACCGACACACACACCAACACACGCACACGCAGACACGCTTTCTTTACACAGAAAACTCTGCTCTGTCGCGATTCTTTTCAAAGGTAAGGTGCTGGTTCATTTGTTTTTTGTTTTTTTTTATACTTTACAGCAGTGATTTCGTTAGTACGCACTCATTAGACATATTTCTTTTTTTCCCCATTAAAACAGTGTTTCTGTTGTGTGTGCGTTTGTTGTGAAACCTAAAAAGCGAGGTGGGGGGAGGGAAGAGGAGTTTTACTGTGTAAGACGAGGCGAGGGAAGGGCCTAATTCCACACACATACACGGCGCCTGCGCACACAAACGGAAATACTTATCTGTTGGGATTTATTCTTATTTTTTTAAAAGGTAAAGTGCAGGTTAATTTGTTTCATTTTTACTTTATATATTGTATCAACTATTTTTATGTTTTTTTCGGGGGGCTGTGGAACGGATAATTTGAGTTTTCATTATTTCTTATGGGAAAATTTGGTTTACGAGTGTTTTGGAATACAAGCCCACTTCTAGAACTAATTATGCTCGTAATCTAAGTTTCCACTGTACCTTTATAATACATACTATTGAAATATGTATAAGTTGTAAATAAATTACTGATTAATAATAATGATTGATTAAAGATGTACACAGATTTTTTTAAAGATGCATAACATACATGTTATGTTGCCTTTTTCTGTATAGAACTGAAATAGTTTCTGTTAATTTGTAATGTTAATCTGTTTTGTCTCAGCTAGTCAGCTAATTAGGTTCGTAGTTAGTTAGCTAGCTAGTTTTTTTGTTAATTTATGTTGTAAATTTATGTTTTATGTAGCACCTTGGTCCTGGAGGAACGTTGTTTCGTTTCATCATGTACTGAACTGTATATGGTTGAAATTACAATAAAAGCCTACTTGACCTGACTTGACTAACCTATATAATACTAAGGTGTTCTTAATTAAATTAAAATTAAAATTATTGTATCCTTTTAATATGATATTGTCCTCTGTAATAATGATAATATATAAATAGTTTTTCGAGCTCCATTTTTTCACGTTCCAGCAAAATGCAATGACTGATGGGAAATTTTCATTCCCTTTCCGGGTGAAGTGAAGACCTGTTGTTCAGTTGTTCCCTACACCATCCGCAGTTATCTTTGAACTGACCATTTTCACTCCCTATGGTTTGAAATTACACTTAACATGGCTTAATTTACTAGTTAACCTCTAACCATGCCTCAATTTGAGAGGGGATGGCTCAGTTGTGATCACATGATGCTCAGCGTCAAAACAAGAAGCACATGCGTGCCACATACTCTGTATTCGTAAACCAAGACTTGCTCATTTTCACGTCAAAATTTTTAAAAAATTTTTGCTCGTCTTGCGGAGCACTCGAAAAAATCAGGTTACGCGCAATCCGAGGTTCCACTGTAATCCTAATTTTTGAAAAACAGAATTAAATCTACCAAAAAACTGGGCTTCTGATACAGGTGTGTGTCAGCCAATAATCTTTCATTAAAGTATTTTCTGGTGTAAATCCTGCAAGTCTGTTAGAGTTTTTACATGTTTTCTTTATTAACACAACAGAAAGAAGGAACAGAACTGTCATAACAAACATAGAACTGTTTTAACAACAGTTAAAACTGCAATAGTACGACACCTATTGGCAAATTACTGTACTACTACAATGTCTGCATTATATACTCTGTAAACAGTAAGACTTACAGTTGTGTTCAAAATAATAGTGTGTTGAAAAAAGTGAGTAAAGCTCCATATCCATATAATAACTTTGGACCCCCTGTATGTTCTATTCCGAATCACAACATGAAGGAAAATGTGCTAAATGTATTATTCATTTACAGAAAGTGAAGAAAAACTAATATTTTTCTGTTAAAAAAAAAAGTGCCATCATTCATCTTTACAAAGTGATGAATTTACCATTTTAACAAAAATGCTTAAAGTTTAATCTTTCTTGTGCATTTCTGAACTAATATTTAGTTGTATAACATGGTTTCTGAGAACTGCTTCACATCTGTGACAATTGTACTACACGTCACAATTCCCCTGTATTTCTTGGTTTTGCCTCAGAAACAGCATTTTTAATGTCGGCCCATTAAAAGTTTTCTATTGGATTAAGGTCTGGGGGTTGGGCTGGACACTCCATAACGTTAATCTTGTTGGTCTGGACCCAAGATGCTGCTCACTTACTGGTGTTGTTGTCTTGTTGAAACGCCCATTTCACTGGCATTTCCTCTTCAGTATAAGGCAACATGACCTCTTTAAGTATTCTGATGTACTCAAATTGATCCATGATCCCTGAAATGTGATAAACAGGCCCAACACCACAGTACGAGAAGCTTCCCCATGTCATGATGCTGGTGCCTCCATGCTTCACTGTCTTCACAGAGTACTGTGGCTTGAATTCAATGGGACTTTGCGGGGCTTCTTGCTGATTGCTTGGCTTCACACAGCCGTCTTCTAATAGTAACAGTACTCACAGGTAACTTTAGATGTTCTTTGATCATGCTGGAACTGATCATTGGCTGAGTCTTTGCCAATTTTGTTATTCTTCGATCCTTTCGAATGGTAGTTTTCCATTTTCTTCTACGTCTTTCTGGTTTTTAAAGCATTTGATATCAGTTTATCATCTTCTGAATTTCTTTGTATATTTTCCCATCTCTAATCAATTTTTGAATCAAAGTACGCTATTCTTCTGAAAAATGTCTGGAACGACCCATGTTACTCTGATTTTCAGAGAGAAATGTACAGGACAACCTTTACTGCATTTACCCTTAAATAAGGGGAACTTGTTTGACACCTGTTTCTTACAGAATGATTTACCTCTCTAATTGAACCCCACACTGCTATTATTTTGAACACGACTCATTTCAATTAATGATTCAATTACACAGAATCAGGTGCATTTCTTAGTGTAATATTAATATAATCTCACTATACTGACAATCTGTTAATCATACATTTTTTTCCAGTGATATCTGCTTTTGGAGTAACGTTATCAACCATTTATGCCAATGATACATTGTTCAACCCAGTATTGATGGGTGACCCGAGTTTGCCTCCTTGTGGATTGTTAGTTCAATAATTGTCCGTATTTTCAGAAAGTGATAATCAATGTCCTTTAATATTCAATCATTCAAAGTAAGATTCAAAGGTGCATAAGCTTTGCTTAATGTGTGTTCAGTCATCACACTGGGTATTAGAGTCCATACATTCAGAACCATTTCATGAAAATCATGTTTAAGAAAATTCCACAGTAATGCTCTAGACTTTAGGTTTAAAGGTAAAAGTATGTTTTGGAGTCACATACAACCTGCCAGAGGGAGCCACAGGACAGATTATCCATGAGAACTGGCACATGACTATTCAGTGTCGTGACTCCGACATACAGTGATAGTCCGCGGGCTGAGTCTCTTTCTGTGTATCTCTCTTAAACATGCTCATCTGCAGCCTTCCATCATTAGAAACATCACTCAGCAAAATCGTTTTCTGTTTTTATAAAAACACCATAACGAGTCGGTCATTTCTTATAAATACTGTTTATTTCCAAATAACAACAAAAAACATAATTCAAATGAAATTAAAAACTAATGTTTTCTGCTCATGCTATCGCACATATTAGTCAGTACTGGGTGAAATGTGTGTGTGTGTGTGTGTGTGTGTGTGTGTGTGTGTGAGAGCTCCAGGATCTACTGGTAATACAGCTCCAGGTTCATCCCATCGTGGATCTCATCTGATTCTCATTGTCAAGGATTATACTGCAAAGGTTCTTCTGATTAAAAACCACTACGATCTCCTGAAACCAGTCACGTGACCTTTCTATGATAAACTGAAACGCCATGCCTGGACCTGTCTTAAAGTACAGTTCAACCGTATGATGTGTGACGTCCTGTACGTACACATAGTGTGAATATAAAACTTCCGAACAGGCCCAAGTATGATTTTTTTTCTCAAAGAGGAAATACGGTTTAAATAAATGTCCACAAGAAACAGGATCGTCTCCGGTCATGATACATTTCTTTGCTATACATTTTGCCCTTCAAACTCCACCCCATACCCCGTCACCCCGTCACCCCACCACCAGACGCCTGCCTTAAGAACAAACACTGACGTTTTTATACATATATGTATTTGGGGTGTGGGGGAAGATGTATGAAGAGCTGTACGAGCGCCTAGATTACACTCCGTTACACTTCATGGAACCGATGCTGGGACTAATGGTGTATACCGTGTCTGTGAGGTACACACGAGTGTGTGAAAGGATACAGTCCGCCAGTGACACGTGATCCTTAAATATGGTGTACCTGCAGCATGAACACAGAGAGAGACAGAGAGAGACAGAGAGAGACAGAGAGAGACGTCACAGTGAGATATTCATACATCAGGAAAAAGTCAGTGATTTTAATGACTGAGTCACAACGTGTGTTGATGTTTCTGTTACACTCATGAGTCAGGATGTTTTATTACACCTGCTCGATCATATGACTCTCATCATCCAATCATGTGACGGCGCTGTATGTGAACCCGGGAGTCAGAGGGGTTCGTTTGCGTATTACAGAAAACAGTTGATCTCCTGATCTGATCTGCTCCTCTGCACCATGTATCATGTGTAATATAGTACTGTACCTTTGTTTGTGTCTTAATATGTTATTTTATGAATTCTGCATTACTGATTCATAAAAATAAAAAAAAAAGAAGAAAGATTCCAAACATTACTTTTCCAACCCCAAAAATTTTTACATTACAGAGCCATGACTCTTCGTCCTCGTAGTTCTGCTTTCAGGGACCAAACAGGTGAGAGTCTGATGGCGTGAGATCAGGACTATAGTGAGGACGTGTCGACAGTGGGGTTAGACGTATGCGGACGGGCACCGTCACGTGAGAAGTTCAGTCTTCAGCTCTTCAATAAGCGTCTCGCTGTAACGAGCACTGTCGATGGTTGAACCTTTTTCCCCTGATAATGTACCAATACTTCTGGTCCATGAGAATCCCAGAAAACTGTAACACCAGTAACGATTCTCTTTAAGAAACTTTCACCTTCCTCAGAGTATCACTCCATGTGTTGTTCACAGATCTCCAAACACTTCTGTTTACGATCTTCAGCACCAGGTTCACCCTCAGACCACAAAAACAAAAAACATTCATCTCTGCACGCTGCTCTTCTTTCATGCAAATCACAACTGAGAGGTCCAAATTCACTCATACTGCAGTTACAGACGAACTGATGAAACATGTTCACACACACACACACACACACACACACACACACACACACACACACTGGGAGACAGGAGCATCGAACAGAGAGAGCTGATGAGAAAAAAAGTTCTATTATAACCGGAGTGCGGATATTTTTACGCTCGTATTTACGCTTCCACATGAGTTTAGTTGTGAACATATACAGATTAATGTCCTCATCAACTAAACGTTTCTGCAGAGCTCTCCCTCTCTCTCTACACACACACACACACACACACACACACACACACACACACACACACACAGAGCATTCTGAACAAAAAGGTGCAAAAACCCACTGTGTGTGTGTGTGTGTGTGTGTGTGTGTGTGTGTGTGTGTGTGTGTGTGTACATGTGTACGTGTGTATCTTACCATTTCTTCAGGACGATTTTGTCCCACCTGGTCCCCGTCTGAGCAGCGATCAGCTTCTTCAGATCCCCGATTGTGTCATCAGAGCTGCGCGCGCACACACACTGTTAAGGCTCACACACACTTCAGTCTCCACTGAGACTGGACTGACAGTGTGGGACTGTCTTATATATCGGGAAACGTCCCACACAGAGGGAGGAAATTCTCACATTAAATTAATTAAGAAGGGGGCACAAACTTTTGCACTAAAGGATACTTGCACTTGACTCGGACCTTTTTGCCCAGACGGTCATTACACACAACCTCAATCATCTCTGCACTGCTTTCCTGCAACACACACACACACACACACACACACACACACTACATAAAGAACGTAATATAAACACGTGACAGTACTGATGTTAATATAATGACGTCACAATAAACTCCTGCATTAGGGGCTTAAACATCTGTAGCTCCTGTTATACGAAACAGCCTCACGCGTCACTTCCGCGTCACATCCCAACATTAAATATACATCATTCTACACATCTATATATTAAAAAAAAAAAACTTTAAACTTTTTACCGAAAATGTATTTTGCTCGCGGTAAAATAAACACACTCGCGTTTCGAGACGCTACTTCTTCTTCGTCGACTTCGTTGCCGTTTTTTTCTTCTTCGTGATGCTTTATGGCAAATGATGTATTGGTGTTCGTCCATCTTCCGCCACCTACTGGACTGGAATAGAACCAGCCGTTTTTATTTCTTTCTTTATTCTTTTTTTAATACGATGCTTTATCTTCTCGTGCTAAATTCATTAAAACAAACAAGCAAACTACAATACTAACTCCCTAACTAATGTTTTTTTAGATAAGTTATAAAAAGAAAATAGGCTACTATTAATATTGACCAGTCAATATAAAATATGATTACAAGAGGATTCTAATAGTCTAATTCTAATAATTCTGATAATTCTAATAATTTTCTTCTTGATATCCACATTTATCATACATATATTAAAGAATTTGTTGATTTTTATTGCGAAATTTGAGCTTTCGTGACATTGAAGCACTTGAGATACTTTAACAGGTGCCACCTGCTGGACTTTTGCTCCACTTGCAGTTTTCAGATTTAAAAACAGCGCAAAGACATTTATGTTTACAAAACAGTCTGTTGTATGTAGAAAGATATTAAGTCTGTCATAAGGTATTTTTTAATTAAGCTTAAAAAATACTTTTTAGCTGTTTTGTTCCTATTAACATCGTTAGAAAAGAATAATTCACAGTGACTTTACGCCCCAGATGACTTTTCCAATATGGCGGACGCGCTTTCGTGACCTTACAGACAGCACATGCGCGTAGAATTATGCGTAATATGGCGGGCGTGTGATTTCACTGCCATCTGGGGGATTGGAGTGGGAGTTCAGGGCAGCAGTGAGGGGAGTGACTGCAGTAGCATCAGTTCCGCGGGTTTAGAGCAGATTAATAAACTAATAAAATGTCGGATGATGAAAAACTGCCGCCCGGGTGGGAGAAGCGCATGAGCCGGAGCTCGGGTGAGTGCAGTGTGTGTGTACGTGCAGAGAAAGACATTCCTAATGTGTGTGTGTTTTCTAGCGCACGCGAGGGAAAACACACACACACCCGCAAAGCTAGCAGTGTGAAGCTAAGCTAATTAGCCACTGCAGGGGGTTACATTAAGGCGTTAGCACCGAGGCTAACATTAGCATTACATTAATCCTGGTCCCTGTAATGTGAAGTAAACCTGAAGTAACCCCCGGGGGAGGGGGGGGGGAGGGGGAGGGGAGCTGCAGCTAGCGTAATGCTAACACTGCTAATGCTAACTCTTCTAATGAGGAGCTGATTAATCACGCGGATACACACACACACCCACTCATTATAGCTCTGGTGTGTATGTGTGTATAGACATACCTGTGTGTGTGTGTGTGTGTGTGTGTGTGGAGTGATCAGATGGTCAGTACAAGCGGAGTCTCCTCTGCAGAGGCTCCTGTGACGTTCCACTCAGGTTCCTGTAAAGTTCCTGTGAGGCACCTGACACACACCAACACTAAGCATCAAGGCTCTCCTGAGGTTCCTGTGATGATCCTCCTGGGCTCCTCTGAGATTCCTATTTGGTTTCTTTGAGGGTTCCTGTGAGGGCTCTTTCTGTGTTTTTCTTAGTTTCCTGTAAGGGTTCCTGTTCTGATTGCTCTGAGGTTCCTGTGAGGGTTCATCTGAAGTCCCTGTTAGTTTCCTGTTCAGTTCTTGATGGGTTCATCTGAAGTTTCTGTGAGGGTTCCCTTTGAGGGTTCTTGTAAGGTTTCACTTAAGTTCCTATGAGGTTCCTTGTTCAGGGTTCCTCTTAGGTTCCTGTGAGAGTTCCTGTTCTGATTGCTTTGAGGTTCCTGTGAGGGTTCCTCTGAAGTCCCTGTTAGGTTCCTGTTTAGTTCCTGATAGGTTCATCTGAAGTTCTTGTTAGCTTTCTCCAAAGGTTTCTGTGTAAAAGACAGAAGATAAGAGCACAGTGACTCCCAGGCCTGATGAGTCTGATGAGTTTTCTTGTTCTGGGTCATCAGGAAGAGAATGTGATTGCAGGGTTTCTACAGAAACACTCGACTCAATCATTAAAGTCTTTAATCTCTCTTTCTCTCTCTATGCCCCGCCCCTTTTCCAGGCAGGGTATACTACTTTAACCACAGCACGAACGCCAGTCAGTGGGAGCGGCCGAGCGGGGGTGGGGGGGCGCCGGTGGACAAGGTGCGCTGCTCTCACCTGCTGGTCAAACACAACCAGTCACGTAGACCGTCATCATGGAGACAGGAGAACATCACACGCACCAAAGAGGAGGCGCTGCAGCTCATACACAGTGAGTGTCTACTGAATATTAACGAGCGTCTAATGAATGTGTGTTATTAATTAGAGTGTCATGTTGCGACAGTGCGTAACCAATCAGCATAGAGCTGTGCTCCTAGCCCCGCCCACGGGCATTGTTAGTTCCCACTGGTTCTGATTTTCTGCAGGAACTTGACCCACTTTGTGTGTGTGTAGAGTATATAGATCAGATAAAGTCTGGTGAGGAGGACTTCGAGACGTTGGCGTCTCAGTTCAGCGACTGCAGCTCCGCACGCAACGGAGGAGATCTCGGCATGTTCGGCAGGGGTAAAACAGACACACACACACACACACACACACACACACACACACACACACACACACACACTACATGTGCATCTTCGGCCCTCTGTTTTCATTTGAGTTGGTAAAATGTTGCTCCAGAGCGTCTGCCATGTTGGTGCAGGGAAGCTTGGTCTGTTTTTTGAACACGAGTGAATGGTGGGATTTCTCCTCAACATAAACCTCAATAACCTTGGGATATCTACAACCGTTAGACTCTCGATAGTCAGGCATGGATCACGGCTAGACGCTCAGGAAGTTTAGTGATGGAAAACTGTTTTCTGTTGTAAGGAAGTGTAAACACTCAGGTTTGTCCAGTGTGGATTCTGTTTACATTCCTGCTTGAATGCTTGTAGAGTCGTCTTTCTATAACGTCATTTACTTTAATGCATATAAGGTTTTTTAATGTTTTTTTGGGGGGTCTACGTCCTTATCAGGGCAGGTTTTTCCTGTCTTTGCAGCGCTTTTAATTTTAAAATATGTTTGCAAGCAGCAATGAGCGGGCCCAAGCACCATGCGCCACCAGGGTGCGCTAGAAAGACAGTGGGCACACTGGGCACGTGCATTCAAAGGGTACATACCAAAATGACAATTTTAGAGAAAGGTGAAAGCCCCAGATGCTGAGAAAAAAAGCATTACATTATGATGCCGCTCAAAATAATATCTCTCAAAGTTATTCACCAATTTTCTGCATCGTCATGGCTTACCCATTTGCAATATCAAAAATTCCACCGCAATTTTGCATTCTCAATATATTGAGATCACATAGGCTAGGTTTGTTGGTGATCGTATAAGTCAAGTCAAGTCAATTTTATTTATATAGCGCTTTTAACAATTGACATTGTCGCAAAGCCCTTAGAAGGAGTATATAAAAATCTATTGGATGCGTTTTTGTAAAAAACCCAAAACAGTTGTTCAGCTCAATGAGCTCTAAATGTCTGCTGGGTTTCATGTGCATTTGTGCAAGTGTGTATGAGCTATGCAGCAATTTTCTCTCATGTGAGAAAATCCCCGGGCGTGGCACACTCAGGCGTCCTAATAGCAGCAAGTTCCAACCAGCCTGCCAATTTTCATGACCTTTTGAGCATGTTATGAGCATGTTACCCAAAAAGCTCTGGATGTGAGAAAAAAAAGAGGACTTTTCACACATAGGGCTGATGTCATAGTGCTTGGACCCAAAATACGGGAATGAACAAATTAAACTAGTGCGCTTTTAAGTAAAAATCATTAATAGTCTAATTAAAGTCAGTTGAGAAATGTAAAGCTTATCATGGTTTTTTAATGCAGATGTGCGCAGCTCCCCTGTTATACTCGGGTGAATATTAGCCGGTACCAGTACAGTTATTCCCCAACTTACGAACATTCCAGTTACGAATTTCTGCAGATACGAAACATTGCGAACATTCGTGGAAGCTAACAAATATCTGAAGTTGCTGTACAAAAAATACATTGCAGTGCACCAGATACCAATATTTATAATTATATACAACATTCTCAGTGTGTAAGTGAATGTATAAAATGTGTAAAGTGCAGTATATTGTGTGTGTGTGTGGGAGAAATAAATCGGCCTCACCGGTTTTAATGAATCAGTCCGGGAGCACGATGATAGAAATGTCCGTCCTGTACATCTGTCTTGATGGAGAATAATTCTAATTTCGGTGGGGATAGGGATCTGCGATTCCCCCGGCTATTTAAAGCCGCAGAGAGAACACTGTGTGAGATTAATTTTCTAGACTTAGTTAAGTGGACTGGTCTGATTTACATTGTATATTTGTATCGAAGGCCTATAAGACTTGCTTTGTCAGACTTAAGAACAAATCCCACTTATGAACGTGCTCCCAGAACAGAACTCGTCACCTGTAAGCAATGTTATTCACGTTATCTGGCAGTTGGGTTAATGTCTGATGGGTGGACACATTATTAACAGTCTAGCAGGTGGCGCTAGTGTTGTATCTGGTATTAAAAAGCACTAAAACTAAATCTACAGGACCGGTATTGTTTTAGGGGTTACATGCACATGATGTGTAGCTTGATCTGCTGCGTTAACCTGACTCTTTGTGTGCGCTTTGTGTGTAACAGGTCAGATGCAGAAGCCGTTTGAAGAGGCTTCGTTTGCCCTGAAGATCGGGGACATGAGTGGTCCGGTGTTCACTGACTCTGGGGTTCACATCATCCTGCGTACGGGATAACTCGCATCCCTTCACCCCTCCATCCCTCCATTCCTTCATCCCTGTCTTTTATTATACTGTACATAAAAGTCCATGGACTTTAATCCAGATCTCACTCACACACACACACACACATACACCCACACTGTTTACAATAAGTCATCTTTAATAAAAATAACTGAGTTAAAGTGACGAGTCCGGACTCGCCTAATATCAGGCTCCTGATTGGTTCTTTTCCTGCTCCGTTATCACATCTTTCATCTTCTGTCCATCATCACCTTTATCATGATGCGTCCCTGACGCCTTGTCAAACCTGCAGCGATGGATAATGATCAATAAATGTGATCACATGATGAACAAATCTGTCTCTCTTTTTAGTTTAACACACTGCTGTTTTATCATATAGTGCTGTGAAAAAGTTTTTGTCCCACTTATATAACTGACATCAGTAAACAAATGTTAATATTACAGAAAGATATATAGAGTTCATACAAAATACAGTTTTTAAATTATAATTTCATTTATTAGGGGAAATAAGCTAAAGACAGCTAAAGCCCTGGCCCTCAGACAGAAAACAACTGCTGGGCTAAAACAAAGAACCGCTTTTGTCAGGTGGGATTATCACAGCCAACTAAAATTTTGTGACCATCATGTTAAAAAAAAAAAAAAAAATGCACTCAATATGCAATGGGCTGCGCAAATGCTTTCTAGTAATGTTAAACCTGAAGAACTTTTTGCTAAGCCATGTTGAAGTTTGCTGTTGTTTGCCACTACCTTTTTTTTGCTGCTAGTGCTAGCATTGCTGCTAACATTGGGAACATCGAGATGTGCATGGATGTATACAGTGACACAATGACATGACTTTCTAGCCTGTGGCATGAACTAGCACCTGGCTCAAAGTGAAGCACGCTAAAATATCTCCAAAAGCAACACACAATGCTGGGATATTCAAAAACAGATAAAAAAAGAAAATAATTGTATCAGTGTATCATGTATCAGGAAGGTGGCAAATACTTTTTCACAGCATTGTATATCTGTAACGTGAGTAAGATTTTCTCCTTTACACAGACTACTTTAATCAATAAATGTTCAGTCCCTCTTTTAAAAAGTTGGAAAATTTGATTGAATTTTTTTTTTTCAGAAAACATTAAATCATCTGTTTCTCCATCGTTGCTTGCCTTGAATTCCGTCTGATCTCAGTAGCTATGACTGAGGCGCTCAGGGAAATGAAGGAGATAGATAGAAGCCATTGCTTTACAAAAAAGAAATGCGCTGTTGTTCAGGGTGATATTATATGAGTCTATTTTATATTTCTATTGTAATTAGGTCATGTATAGTATCCTAACATCTCAACCTCAAGCTGAGAGACATAAAACCTAGAACCTCCTGAAGCTCTGAGCCATGTTCTGTCAATGTTCTTGAACACAAATGAATTTAAATGTGAAACCTGAGGTTAGAGCAATATTTTCCAGTATGTTTTCCTTACATAAGGTGGAGGGAAGCTCTGCTATAATCAAACTCTTAAGGTTTTAGCACCATCAACTGTGATAGAGCGTTATGGGCAGTGGTAGGTCAGAGGGCTAAGGGCACCGAGTTACTGATCAGAAGGTCAGCGGTTTGAGCCTCAGGTTGCCATTGTTGGACCCTTGAGTAAGGCCCTTAACCCTTTTTGCTGCAGGGGCGATGTATCATGGCTGATCCCATGCTCTGACCCCATTTACACTGGGATATGGGAAGAAAAGAAGAAAGTCAAGTCAAGTCAATTTTATTTATATAGCGCTTTTAACAATTGACATTGTCGCAAAGCAGCTTTACACAATAAAACAATAAAAAGAAGTAAGTCTGTATGCAATGTGTATGAATCAAAATGACAAGATTGAATTTGAATTGAATTGAAGAAAGAATTTGACTGTTCAGATATGTGACAGCTTGTGTTCGACGATGGTGCAGATGCATATTTTGTGAAGGAGACTACACTATGCAGACAAAAGTATTTGTCCAAACCTGCTAATTATTGAATTCAGCTGTATTAATCAGGCATCTTATCCCTAGTGGAGAGAAATCTTAATGCTTCAGCATACCAAGACATCTTGGAGAATGATTCTACATATGCTTCTATTTGTGGCAACAGTTTGGCGAAGGCCCTTCTCTATTTCAACATGACTCCGCCCCAGTGCACAAAGCGAGAACTTAGAAGACACGGTTTGATAAGTTCATTGTGGAAGAACTCGACCGGCCCAAACACAGAGCCCTGACCATCCACCATTAGTGCCTGAACTCATAAACGCTATACAGAATGAATGGACACAGAAACACTCCAACATCTTGTTAGAGCTACAAAAAGGATAGTGGGACCAACTCCTTATTGAAGTGCATGTGTTTGAATACAATGTCCCTGCAGGTTTGGACAAATACTTTTGTTCATATAGTGCATGTTGAGTTATTATTATTATTATTATAATGATGATGATTATTATTATTATTATTATTATTATTATTATTATATATGTATAGAAGAAGAGGACATCTATGTTAGTTAAGAAAAAAGTACACCCTTTCTGCATTTCTTTCGATACATCCTTTGTACTTCTTAGCACTGGCCACAGGAAAGATCATTTTGCAGCATTATAGTATCACTGTTTTTAACACTAGCTAATATAGTAATAATGGATGACAGAATCAAATCAGACATTTGATGTCATTCCAAATCATTTAAATGATGAGATCAACGAGTCCAAAAACAAACATGACTAGATCAGGAGCCATGAAGCAGACTGAATGTTAGCGCTCTACGTGATCGGATTAAGAAACATGGAACCAGTTGCTGATCTGTTTAAAAACATGATTACAAAGATAGTGAGGCAGTGCCCTGGTATGTCGCTTAGGAATTTCCACACACACTTAATTTAGGAGGAGTTCTGGGGTCCAACAGGGTTTAAAAGAGTGAGAAGATGAGCAGAGGATCAGAGAACCAAAGCAGGTAAGGTCAACCTTTCTAGTTTCCATTTTGTTACAAACCTATAAAGTCCTGAATTTTAATGAAATAAAATATAACTTATGAAGAATAAATTTTCTATGCAAAATATATCTGCTTCTGTTGTGAACCATAAAATAGTACATGTCTTGATAGGGAACAGATATTGAAGCTCTTTAAATTAATTGTTTACGTTTAGAAGCTAAACCTCTGCTTCAGAATCCAGCTGTGTTTTGGAACAACTGGAGAATAAGAGTAAGTCATAGTAGTATGAGTTAATCCAATGTGCTTTTATATAATTTTATACGGATGTTATTTGTGACACTGTATTAAGAAATAACACATTCTATTCTAACCCTTCTTATTTTATGATAACTGGTGCGGTTTTTCTTCCTAAAGTCTATGAGTATTTTTTGTAATGTCTCACACACATGCACTGTATCACTGTGTGATGTATCACTTTTCCCAAGACATGATGTTCTCCGTGTGTTCAGTCGTCTGGACTCTCCTGCTCCCCCTGCTGGTTCGGGGTACCCCTATGTCTAGAGAACTGTTCCCGACAGATTGCTCTGATGTCTATGCTAATGGACACACACTCAGTGGAGTGTACACAATCTACCCTACAGCAGACACACCGGTCCAGGTGTACTGTGACATGGGATGTCAGGAAAGCAAAACAGAGGATGCAAAGTGGACGGTATGGCAGAGAGAAAAACCTTAGTGAGAGGTCCTTGTTTTGCCTTTGGTCCTGCTAAAGTGGTAAATGTTGCCTTTACACCAGGTGTTTCAGAGGAGAATGGACGGGACTGTGAATTTCTACAGACCATGGGAGCAGTACAAGAAAGGGTTTGGGAACAAGGATGGAGAATACTGGCTGGGTGAGAAACAACGAATAGACAGTGTATTCTGAGCTGAATGTTTGCATAAATAAAATGAACACTAAGTTTGAAAAAATAATACAAAAAAAGGATTATATGCATTGTAAATGATCATCATTAACGTAATTATGCTTTATATTGTTAGCAAGCTGTGGGCTAGAATTAAAACAGTCTTCATGTATTTGATACATTAAACCTAACATGTCATTAAGTCCAATTAATGAAGCTGTAGAAATTACATTTCTTAAACAATTTAAATGAAACTCTGAATTAAGCTTCATAAACAAATAAATTAAAGTTAGAAAAAAAAATTTCAACCATTTTTATTTTAAAATATATACATATTTTCAATTTCAACGCAGGAAGCAATTGGTCTGATAAATTGTACACTTATAAAGAAGGTGACGCCACCTCACACTGTGTTGCATGTTGGAACAAGGGCGCCATCTTGTGAGGTAGATGCACTGTGTACCATAGTTGCCAATTTTGCTTATAATTCCTGATTTCGTATACTTTGAAGTCACTTTTGCAGGTCGCATTTTTGGGCTTATTTTTAAAAGTATGGTTACTTTATTGGCTACATTTTTCTCCAAATTCACTGAAATCACATAGTTCAAGATCAATATCTTTATGTCTCCTAGGAATGCTGTGAACAAAATAGTCCAAAAAATAACAAAGACTTGGCAAATTGGAAATATTAAACTTTGTTTGTATGTTTCTACAATGTGGGATAGTGACACAGTTTTACAGCATAGCATCCTATGCCCTTATGCTAATATTAGCTTACATGGTTCTGATGTATTTTTATTATTTCCATCTTGCATTCTGCTCGCTTGTGGGAGATGATTGTGTGCGAACTCTTTCACAAAAACTTTGTTGCCATTTGATTTTTCATACAATTAAATAAATAAATCCGTTTTTATTTAGTTTTATAACTCTTAGTAGTTATAGTGTATATACTGTATTGTCAACAGGTTAATGTTAACTTTGTGGCTGTAACATGCTATAATAATATTGGGATTGTATTGAACTTGTTTATGAAGCTAAAATTGCAAGTGCAATAATTTTTTAGTTTTTAGGAATTAATTTTTTGAAGGAAACAAAATGATCTGCCAACAGAAAGAGACATTTTCCTCTTGCAATTTTTGTAACATTCGCCTAGAAATAAGCTTAATAATCTTTACGTTTGTTATAATCTTATTTTAAGAAATTACCAATAGGTTCACTTAGATCTGAGGATACTTAAATTACTAAGATGTAAATTTTTGCAGTGTCAAAATGCTGCTTCCTGTGCCTTTATCTAAAATGGAGAGGGGAAAAGATGGAAAAGGGGGAGAAGGGAAAAGAGAAGCGACCAGGAGAAATAAGATTCCAAGTTATAGTATTTTGACAAACTAATAAGGATAAATAACACAGATCCCTACTGGCAGCCCATGTCTGGATCACACACTCTGCTCTCTGCTCAGATCCCAGGCAGTGTAAATTATTCTGCTCTTTGGACTGAGCGTATAGTATTTGTGTTGAGAGTTTAGAAGAAATACATTCCTGGAAGTTTATAAAGAGTTTTTGAGTCACTTGGTGGAAAACCCTGAAGGCAAGTTCACATTTACATTTTTTTCAAAAACATTCAACAAACACAACATTTCGGTCAGAAAATCAAAACCGCCTCCGACTTCCTAACAGAATTGCCTTTAAACACAACATCGTTCAAAATTCAATATAGTGTGATGTCAGTTTCACATTCGCTCTACTGGAAAAATATGCATAAGTCTTGTACTCTTATAGTCTTATGTCGTATACTGTACAGGTATGTTATGTATGTAATGTAACACCTTGACAGGTTTGGAGAATCTCTACCAGCTCACACGGAACAGGAAGTATGAGCTGAGAGTGGACCTTCAGGATTTTGATGGAGTTTCAGTTTATGCTCAGTATTCATATTTCTCGGTCGAATCTGAAGCTGAGGGCTACAGACTCCACGTCAGCGGTTTTACCAATGGAGGTGCAGGTGAGGAGGAGTGAATGCATTGATAGAATTTGGAAATCCCATGATAATGCTGCTGAAACAGGCTTAAAATGCAATGCAAATAAACATCTTTATAATTCTTAAAAATACCTTCCTGTGATGGTGTAAGGCTTTTTAATTAAACCTGGAAAACTGTGGCCATATTGATTGCTTTTTATCTACAGGAGATTCTCTTGAAACAAGCAATGGGCAGAAATTCTCTACCTTTGACAAAGACCAGGACACTAATGAGGAGGGAAACTGTGCTAAATCCTACCTCGGGGCTTTCTGGTACCATAAGTGCCACCACGCGAACCCTAACGGGATATACCTGTGGGGACGTGATGCGACTCTCTTTGCCATTGGTAATGTGTGGCATCATTGGAAAGCCTATGATTATGGTGTAAAGTTCATCACCATGAAGATCAGACCTGTGGCTTAGAGTTGTAGGCACATTTGATACAGTGATATCTGTTTGTTGAATACTGTCTTCCCATGTCCTCATATCGTTACTGTATTTATTTTTACCATGTTATTGTGCAGAAGTTCATAAATATGTGTATATTTCTCAACCTCCTGGTGCTTGTTTCTTTCTTAATATTGTAAGAAAATTTGTGTATAATATTCAGTTTCTAACATATTTTCTCTGCAAACTGTGCTTAATTTACATTTAGAAATGCATTTTTTCTTATCGGTACATAGGGCAAAGTGTGTGGGAAGAGCATTTAGAGAGCAGAACACATGAACAAGATGGCCAGGAATGGGCAAGACCAGTGTCCTTTTACTTTCTTTTTGGTGAGGGACAGGAGGGTTGAGGAATAGGGAACGCAGAAAAACAGAGGCAACTTCCATGGAATTTTTCCACCCCCTTATTTTGAGGCTTGAGCAGGCCTCTTGTAATGAGGTACCCCATTTATTAGCCCTGCCCAAGGTAGCATAAGTAGTCTCCACTCCACCAACAATGCAGGGCAGCCAATGCAGATGATGCCATTTAAGTGAAAACTGGCATCATCTGCATTGGCTGCCCTGCACTGTTGGTGTGATATGGCCACAGCACAATGTCTATTAGCAACTGAAAAGTTTCTGAAAATGATATCCTGGTACTGCCACAGGCTCTTTGTGGTATTAAACACTCTTTTGGTGTTTGCCTCACGAGCCAGGACCACTTGCCAGTCACCTTTGGTAAGGTTGAGGACAGAAACAAAGCAGGTAGGGTCTAGATGCTGTACAAGGCTGTCAATAATTGACAGTCATTCTTGGTTATCTGATTTTGCTGACATTACAGAGCTGGGAGACCCATTAGCACCACTACAATTAGGCAGGGCCAGATACTGGTAAACACTTATCCGGTGCTGTCTTCCAGCATTTTAGCCATCACATCCTCATTGTCCTGTCAGTGGGCTTCACTCTGATGACGCCACTCCATCCTGTTGTGCTTGTTTTGCATCAGAGGTGGAGCCAAAGTGGCCCGTGACCTTTCAGTGGCACCTTTGGCATATTCCTGAACTGCTAGTAGTAATAAGCTGTTTTGCTGTCAAAACACACATTCTGTGTGTCCTGTGTGTGTTTTGGCTACATGATGACCAGTAAAATTTTGATTTATTGGTTTTCTTTAAATTTTGCCAGGAAAAACCCCTAATGTTACCCACTACTGGAAACCCTTGTCCAGATATTCCAGTGCAAGCAGGACAGGCAAAAAACATGAAAAAAACATACTTTCAGTGTCTAATTTCAAATGATTGGTGCCCCATTTAACATCCCACAATGGGATTATTCGGTGCCACTGAGCACTGGGACAAAGTATACACAGAATATACACCAGGATTTCCTTGGCAGTATCGTAGGTGACTGCTCAGGTTGTTGTCTCTTGGTTTGCGACCTAGTTGAAGACTTACAAATGGTAGCAATGGAGGATGCACATACTGTATGCTGACAAAACTGGGACAAAAGTAAATCTGGACATGCGCTTTGTTCAAGTTCTGTGACGCTAGTTAGCAAACATGCTGACGTTCTCTCATAATGACTAGTTGCTGTTGGTGATTTTATAGTCTTATTAGTGTTATCAGCAGTTAGTCCTTCATCCCACATTCCTTACAGTCTATCTGCTGACTTTGTTCCCACATTCTCAATCAGACATGGGGAGTAGACATTGGGTAAGACAGGGTGATGGGGTTTCCAGTACTCATTAATTATAACTTTAAGTACAAAATGTACAAGATTGTCAGAGTTCTCATTATCTGATTAGGAATTGCTTCGGGAATTTTCATGCACACACACACACACACACTAAGTTAGGAGGAGTTCTGAAGGAGGGTTTAAAAGTGTGAGAGGATGACCAGAGGATCAGAGAAACAGGAGGTAAGTTGCATTTTGTTTTTTCGTTTGGTGCGATCATTTTACTACATATCTATTTTATCCTGAAAGTAAAATCATTTGCAGATCTTCCCGAAATTCAAACTTTTCAAATAGATTTTCTGAATGTTAAAGCTGTTTAAATGGATAGAATCCAGTTGTGTTTTGTGAACAACTGGAGGAGGCTAAAATGATTGTAAGTTATAGCAGTGTGAGTTAATCCAGTGCGCTTTGTATATCATTTTATAATAATGTTATTTTTATATTCTTTGGGTTATACTGTATTAAGAAATAACATGTTCTGGACAAAACGGCATCCAGATTTTATTTGTGACATAAACAACCATATGTCACGTTTTATCATCACAACCAACCACATGCAGTGAAATGCTAACAGGACAAGAAAATAAAAGAGGCAGACGGAAAAGAATGTTTAAAAATAAATAAATCAATGAAAATAATAATAATCCTTAGGAAAACAAGAGGGTCCTGCACACCTATAGTGCTTGAGCCCTAAATATATAAAAGCTACAATAGGTTGTAATTCTGTTACAATAAAATAAAGTATAAAATAGAAATATGTAAGAATTTAAAAACTGTTTAAATGAAGTGTATACAGTATATGAAGTGTGCAATGTGCAAACAGACGCAGTATGGGGGGGTGAGGGAGTGTGAAAAGTAATGATGAAATGCAGTGGTATTGTCTTTAAAGTGCAATAGTGTCCTATGCAATGTTCAAATGTTCAGTGTGTTTGGTGTTTTGGTGTGTTCCAGCACATGGTTTGAAAGAAACAGCAAATACCCTCAGTTGAGACCTGTGTGGAGTTCTGCTTAAGAGTCTGTATAGCCTGCATGAAGAAACGTCTAGAATCTTCTAGTCTGAGCTTTCTATAGCTCTACCTCCTGAAGTCTGTCACTTTGTTGAGTAATGTTTTACACACATGCACTGTGTCACCGTGTGTTGTATCTCTTTTTGCAGAACATGATGTTTTCAGTGTGTTCAGTGGTCTGGACTCTCCTGCTCCCCCTGCTGGTTGGGAGTGCTCCTATTTCTCAGGAACTGTTCCCGACAGATTGCTCTGATGTCTGTGCTAACGGACACACACTCAGTGGGGTGTACACAATCTACCCTACAGCAGACACGCCCGTCCAGGTGTACTGTGACATGGGATGTCAGGAAAGTCTAACAGAAGATGGGAATTGGACGGTATGTTTAGATGAGTGTCTCCTTTACAAGAACTAGAAAATCGCACTTTTTAAAATCATATTTTAACCTATTATTTATTGAAATGTAATCTAGCTCAGAGCAGTTGTTCTGTTTGATCTGACTGACTTTCTCTTTACACCAGGTGCTTCAGAGGAGAATGGACGGCAGTGTGAATTTCTACAGACCATGGGAGCACTACAGGAAAGGGTTTGGGAAGAAGGATGGAGAATACTGGCTGGGTAGGAGTATAATAAGATTTTTATATTTAAATACATTTTTATCATTTTGATGGCTGAATTTTAACTCAAAATCTTTATTTTGTTAAATTAATTAGTAGAATGTGACAAATTCATCAATATAAATGCAGTCTTTAATAATGTGATAATATAATCTTATATAATATATTTAACAATGCCAACAAAATCTGATAATATAAGTTGAATGCATGTAGAAATACAGTGTAAATGATTTCATCATGAGGTCTGCAGTCAACCCGATCATTTGAATAATATTCACAGGTCTGTGCCTGGTTTTTCCAGTTTTTGATACTTTCTATCTAGTTTTAATAGTCAGTAAAAACACCTCTTTTAATACTATTACTTTAGCACAATTACAGCAAAGTGTCTATTATAGTTTTAAAAAACATAAATAAATAAAAAAAAACTCAATGCTGCCCCCATGTGGTCATACTGAATACATTTTAAACTGACTTTTTTAGGCTTTTTTCTGTTTCTTTTCTATTTAATTATTTTGTTCCTAAAATATTTGAGTACTACAAATTGCTAATGAATTATATTTTGCTTTGCACTTTAAGAGTTTTATAAATCTTTTTCTCCATGTGATTTTTCTGTTACCTCCAGGGTTAGAGAACCTCTACCAGCTCACATGTAAGAGTAAATATGAGCTGAAGGTGGACCTGCAGGACTTTGATGGCGTGTGGGTTTACGCTCTGTATTCTACTTTCTCTGTCGAATCGGAAGCCGAGGGCTACAAACTCCATGTCAGTGGCTTCATCAATGGAGGTGCAGGTAAGGGAGAGCGAGTGAAGTGGAGATAACTCAAGAATCTGTAATCTGTAGTAACACCTTCTGTAACCTGCAGGTGATTCTATGGCTACAAACAACGGGCAGAAATTCTCCACCTTTGATAAAGACCAGGACTCGCATACACAGCTGAACTGTGCTAAATCGTTCCTCGGGGGATTTTGGTACAGTAATTGCCATGATACTAACCCTAATGGGATTTACCTGTGGGGACGTGACGGCACTCATTACGCCATCGGAAACGTGTGGCAACTTTGGAAAGGCTATGATTACGGTCTCAAATACATCGCTATGAAGATCAGACCTGCAGCACAGTGATGGGTTTCTGTTATTAACATTAGTGTTGGTGGTGGTGGTGGTTTCTTTCATTCTCTCTCTCAGTTTACGTGTAAATTTCTAGATTCAATAAAGCCAGAGAACAAGAGTTTTAAGGAACAAGCTTTTAATGCAATTAAAAAATAAAATGCAGGATCTGAAGAAATCTGAGGTTGATATTTGCCCTGTAAATAGTTAATTTTTTTCCCCAAAAAAATCTAGTGGAAAGCCTTACCAGCAGGGTCGAGCACATTATAACAATAAAGGGGAATATGTCTGGACTGGGATAGTCAGATGTAACATATGAATGGAGAGAATGATGGAGATACCGTGGACATGAGTGAAGAAGAGTCATAGATTGAAAAGAAACACATTGGCACAATGTAGCCGAGCATCTTGTTTAATGTCCAATGGCCGGTCCTGTGTGAGAGATGGGTAGTGTGAGATGATGTGAGATTGACAATCTAGTCAACCTGCATGTTGTGGATTTATAGATATCAATATAGCTGCATCAGGCCTGTTTAAATAACGCCCCCTATTTCCTTTTTATACTTTTTCAAATGTAAAATATTATCAGAATTCATAGTGGTCATTATATTTACTGAGTTATGTGCATCCATATTGCCGTGTATGTTTAAACAATAAAATCCTCCAGTGTTTATTTAACATTTAAATCCCGCTGGAGCTTTAAAAACACTGTCATTTTATATAACATTTATAAATCAATATGTGCAATGTCAACATCACTGTTAAATAATGACTGGGAAATTTGCAGTTTAGCTGCTAAAATCACAGATATCGAAAACACAGGTGCTTGAATTGCTTTTAACAGTTAAAAAAATCGAAACAGTTCTCAACAATTTTTCTGTGGAGCAATGTGAATGTTTCTGTGTAGTCAATCAACACTTTAAATTCGGTGTTTCATCAACAGTCACAAGTAACAAGCCATTGTTTTGTTTTAAATCCCACATCATTTACATATCTACTGTAACCTGCACTGAGATGCACACGGCTCTCCTCCCATTCGTTCCTGCATTCCTCCTTAAAATCCCTTCCTTTCCCATTTTCCTAAATAAAACGACAATTTTCCTGTAAGAGAATAAAAGTACAATATACAGTTTCTAACCTATTTTCCCCTGAAAATTGCTAAAAAAAAAAAAAAAGATATTGGATATCGGTATACGGATACAAAATATAGGCGCTTGCTTAATTGAAGGTTAGAAATACAATTTGTCAGGATAATCTGTACTGCAGGTGCTCGAACTGACAGGGCCACTAGGTCAGTCAGCCTGGCTATAACTAACATTAATGAACCTCTAAAGCGAGTGGCATAACGTGAGTTTTCCTCCGCGTGCTCCATCCTGCCACTCTGCCGGCCGCCACCTTTCGCCAGCCGTGCGCCCACATGCCAGCTGGGCACTGCCACTGGACCTGCACATGCAAACCTTCACTATCTTCCTTCTTTTCCTTCCTTCCTCCTTTTTTCCTAAATGAAATGACCCTTTTTCACTATTGCCTCGTGTCCGTGTCCGTGGTGAACCCGTTACAGTACATAGTGTAAAGTGTGTTTGAAGGGAATGTTTGGAGCGCAACACAGGAACAAGACGGCCAGGAATGGGCAAGAAAAGTGTCCTTTAATTAGTTTTTTTAGTGAGAGACAGGCTGGTGCGATGGCAGCGTTGGCGTGATAAGAGCTCAGCGCTCAAGCTAGCTTTTGCACCTACTCCAGTGCCAAAGTGGTGAGTGTGCACACCAGGGCATTGATGACAGCCCCTGTAATGGATGGAGCACACATGCTGATGACTACCCACATATCTGCCAGCTGGTACGGTTGCAGGTTATTGATGGGGTCACATTCTGATGTTTGCTGATATCCTTAATGGTGTGAGGGTAAAGATTATAATAGGTTGGTAGGATTCATGGGGTTGAGGTGAACTAACTAGTGAATAGTAATAATGAAACTGGGGGGAAAGTGGATTTGGATGTGTGCTTGGTTCCAGTTCTATGCCGCTAGTTAGAGAACATGCTGATGCTCTCTTATAAAGGCCAGTTGATATTTGTGATTTTAGCACATGTTTTATCAGCAGTTATTCCTTCATACCACATTCCTTACATTCAATCTGCTGACTTTGTTCCAACATTCTCAATCCAGCAGCAGACACTGGGTACGACAGGGTGATAAGTTTATGGGGTTTCCAGTAGTCATTAATCATAGATTTGAGTACAAAATGTACAAGATTATCTGACTGTGTGTGGTCACAAAAGATAAACACGGAGAAAGTTATTGAATTATCCACTCGGCTGTTGGGGTTGTTGACTGTTACAGGAATTGCTTCTGGAATTTACAAACACACACACACACACACACACACACACACACACACACACACACACACACACACACACTTAAGTTAGGAGGAGTTCTGGAGTCCAGCAGGGTTTGAGATGATGACCCGAGAATCAGAGAAACACAGGGGACAAGCTTTTGTTTGGGGCGATCATTTTTATTACGTTTTATTTATCCTCGAAGTGAAATAATTTTTCCCGAAATTCAAACTTTTCAAATTAATTTTAAAAATGTTAAAGCTGTTTAAATAGATGGTTTTAAGTTTAGAACCTGAACCTCTGTTTCAGAATCCACTTGTGTTTTGTGGGAAACTGGAGGAGGTTAAAATGATTGTAAATTATAGTAGCGCGAGTTAATCTGATGTGTTTTATATCATCTCCGAAACAGATGGTGATTGATGTCCATAGGATGGGTTAAATGATTGCAGTGTAGAACTGAATCAACAGCTCCTGTGGCAAACCAAAACGTAGCTCTGCTGCAGAGGAGAAGCTCATTTAGAGTCACCAGCCTCAGAAATCACCAATTAACAAGCAGCACCTCAGATTAGAGCCGTTATGAAGCTTTACAGAGCAGAAGTAGCAGATAAACATCTCAATATCGACTGTTCAGAGGAGATTATTGTGTGTTTTAGAGAAACGCCTTCAGTGTTGATTTACAGTGTAGAGAGAAATAAACATCAGGAACCACCATGGAGTTAGAAGGGGTGTACAAACTTTTTACTTGTAGTGTGTATTCACAGAATTATGAATGAATTGTGGTTTACTTAGTGGGATTTCATAGTGTCATTGATTTACTGATTGCATTGTTGTACAAGGTTAGCAGTGGGGCTTCCAGTGGTTAGACCGGAGATCTCCATCCCTCCCCATCTCATACTTCTGAGTGAGAGACTTTCGGAGTCAGTCCCCCGCCTTGCTCGCAAACTAGAATCAGCGCCAACAAGGTTCATTAACCCGCATAGTGACATAAATGTGACATGCAAATGAGTGACAGAAAACTGACCCTCGAAAATACAGAACAAAGCCGCTCCGTATTTGGAACAGGTCTTTGAGGTCGTTTTCACATTAGGCTAGTGTAGCCAGGTGGGACATGCAATTTTTATGTACGCCACTAGATGGCACTGCCTCGGGCATCCTTGGGGATACGGAGGGATAACGGTGAAGAAAAAAACCAGGAAGTCAGACCGTCGGCTGCAGCACGTTATGTTTAGGTGCATCTGATTGTTCCATTCAGGTAAATATGCTGTGAAATATGCTTGTTACATCAAAATATTTTGTGAACAATGTTTAAGAGTGTTGTATACAGAAATACTGTGGGATGTTAGTGGCTAATATTGTTGTTTATTGTTGGATGTTAACAGATATGTTGAGAGCTGTTTAGTGTGAAGTCTCCCACAAGATGACCTGAGTGAAAGCATCAAACAGTCAGTATGTTGAGGAAATTTCTACATTCATTGTTGTAAAGTACATTTTATACAAACACTGTGAAATGTAAGATGGTTAACAGTGGAATGTGTCATTTCTGTTGTTAAATCAGGAAGAGCCGCCACAGTTATTTTTGTATGTTTAGTGAACAGCTTTTTTTGTTTGTTTGTTTGTTTGTTTGCTGTTTGGTACTAGCCATTTTTGGTTAGTTCTCAATATTAAGTTTATTTGTACTTGAAGCTGAGGCTCCGATGCACAGCCTCTCAGATTGAACTAATTGAAGAACATTGAATGTGTTGGGACTGTGCTTATAATAGGGGAGAATTCCCTGAGGCTATTTTATTTTAATTGATCCCCAATTTTTAATTTTCAGAATAAAAAAACCCAAAAGACATTTTTGTGTCCTGTGCTGGTTCAATTTCGCCGGGCTACACGAGATTCATACCCGTGAACAATTCCTATCATGCTGGCCAGCATTCACTTTTTTTTTTTGGTCTTTGTTCCCAGGCATGCTTGCCTGTTTACACTCTTTGATACAGCAGGTGGCAGTATGCACCTACATGGTTTGTGAGCCAGCAGTAAACACAAGAGAAGAAGACAATGAGGAAGTTACTCTATGCCTAAAATTATTGATATTTCAAGAAAATACAGCTAAGGCTGTATAGAATGCTGCGCGCACACAGATCTTAGAGGATGGCACTGACATAGTCGCATCTAAACAGCAATTTACTTCCGTTCTCAGGTATGACTGCTTCCATATCTGATTGGGTCCGTGCCCGACTATGCTGTATCATTCTCTAGACCACCTTTTCCAGCAGACTTTCCAGTTCCTACGTGCTGGCTGTAGCCGGCTTCGCATGAGCTTCTTATGTTGGAGGTGAAGAGCAGCACAGTCACCAACAAACAAGCAAATACATAACATGCCAGCATGGTGTTACTGGATGAGCTGTCCCCTTCTAGAAAACAATAATGGACAGGTAGTGAGTGTGAGTCTCCCTACATGCTGTGTGTGGCAGTGAGTCATGGTATGGTGTCTGGAGAAGCAGCAACACCGTAAAGCCGCTTTGCGACAATCATCATTGTTAAAAGCGTTATATACTGTAAATGAGTACTGTAGAGTATTGATACAAGACATTGAGTTAAGCACAATATTTTCATTTTGCTTGCTTTATTATGCTATATCTATTCTATTACATGTATACTATTAATTTCATATTATCAAGCATTTAGCAACAGACAAATATTCAGCAACATGTCTGATCAACAACAGTGATGTTATCAATTGAAACCCATCATTGTGCTGCAGGTCTGATCTTCATAGCGATGTACTTGAGACCGTAATCATAGCCTTTCCAAGCTTGCCACACATTTCCTATGGCATTATGCGTTCCATCACGTCCCCACAGGTAAATCCCATTAGGGTTGGTATGATGGCATAGATTATACCAAAAAGCCCCGAGGTAGGTTTTAGCACAGTTCCCATCTGGAGATAAATCCTGGTCTTTATCAAAGGTGGAGAATTTCTGTCCGTTGTTGATCGTCATAGAATCACCTGCAGATTACAGAAGATGTTACTCCAGATTACAGATCATTTGCCTAGTCATTGCACTTCAGTGTTTATCCTCTCTGATGTCTGCAGTTATCTCCACATCACTCGCTCTCCCTTACCTGCACCACCATTGATGAAACCACTAACATGGAGTTTGTAGCCCTCTGCTTCTGATCCGACAGAAAAAGAAGAATACCGAGCGTAAACCGACGCTCCATCAAAGTCCTGCAGGTCCACCTTCAACTCATATTTCCTCTTACGTGTGAGCTGGTAAAGGTTTTCTAATCCTGGAGGTGAAGGGAAAATCAAATGGAGGAAGAAAGTCAAAAAAAGAAAATGTGAAATGACATGCCGGAAATTTCAATAAAGTGTAAAACCTGACCACGCAAAAAACATTGTCTGGGTAGATTTAGCATCTCATTTC
Organism: Clarias macrocephalus; assembly: GCA_011419295.1. Classification (NCBI taxonomy): domain Eukaryota; kingdom Metazoa; phylum Chordata; class Actinopteri; order Siluriformes; family Clariidae; genus Clarias; species Clarias macrocephalus. The sequence continues at coordinate 15,467 of JAAGKR010003925.1, read as the reverse complement.
ACAAAGTAAAAACACAATAAAGTGTTACTCAGTGTAACCACATGGGGCAAGCATTGAGATGAAGCTTTTTTTTTTTCATTTGTTCACTCCCTATAGTGCGTATACTGTTCAGGGTCGCAGGAGGCCTGAAGCCTATCCCAGGAGACTCGGGACACGAGGTGAGGTCCACCTGAGACAGGGTGCCAATCTATCACAAGCACATACTCGCTCACACAACACATGCAATTTGCAAATGCCAATAAACCTATCCTGCATATCTCTGGACTGTGGGACGGAACCGGAGGACCCAAGGCTGGAATCGAACCCTGAACCTGCAGGCCACAGGGCTCACCACTAAATTACCATTCTGCCCAGTATTTTTAACTGCCATCTGTACATAATTTCCACATAAGTGTAGGACATAATTTGAATCTGTAAACGATCTTATTTATACACACTCACAATCAACAATTGTGCTTTTGTAAAAAATGAATGGGGTACATTTTCAGCCATCTCAGTCTCCCTGAAAACCATCACTAAAATGCACTAAACCTCAGTCAATACTTCACACACTAAGAAATAAAAACCACTTGTAAATGAAACAAGTCACATCGGAAAAATACGTTCGTTTATGTAATCTGTATGAATCCAGGGAGAGTCTTTCTGTCGCTCTTCATTATCTGATAATGACCTGAGTCAGGACACGCCCACGCACTATTCACAGTGGAAAAAGTTTGGCTAATCTACATACCAGGCCACGCCCCCCAGACAGCGGCTTGACAGCATCTCGTTTCCACACAGATTCATTGATTTTTTTGCATGTGGAAGATGACGCGCTTTGTACAGCCAAGGACGTTTTCAGACGGTTCTGGACAGTAAGGAAAAGTTTTCCTTTTCCTCAGAAGAAGATCATTTCTAGTCTGTTTTTTCTATTAGTACCTAATAATTTGTGAGTGATCTGTGCTTCTCACCCAGCCAGTATTCTCCATCCTTGTTCCCAAACCCTTTCTTGTACTGCTCCCATGGTCTGTAGAAGTTCACACTGCCATCCATTCTCCTCTGAAACACCTGATGTAAAGGTATTCCACACTTTAGCTGAATCACAGACACCACAATTATCTATTTCATGGAAATGGTCTGATTACACAGAACAACTGCTCTGGACTATGTCTTATTTAAATGAAAATATTTTTGAAAACTATATGAATAAAAAAAAGGTTTTGTCTGTACATTGGTCAGAACTGACTCTTTCAAGGATATTTTACGTTTCATACATTGGAGGAGCAGAAACCAGTCTCTGCTGTATGTCTGTCTGTATGTCTGTATGTCTGTCTATTTAGTTAAACCTTTGCAGTACTTAGATCTCTGCCTAAAGTTTAACCTGCACCTGCAAGTGAAATAAACATGTTGAGTAAAAGCGATGTTATGAACAGTGTTGGAAATGTTTATTGAATTTGACTGATATTTTAGGGATTTATTACTCTAAGTAAGCCAATGTCCTATTTAAATTAGGTTTAATGTCCAATACCCAGAAGGCCTCTGTGAAAGAGCTCTGGCCCTCTGTTCTTCTGTTGCATCAGAGAAACACACCGGCCGTGCAGACACTCAATTTAGGGAAGTAAAGCGATACACAGGCAAGAGTCAGAGACAAACTCTTCAAACAAGTTTAATAGTAATAATATAACCTAATACTGTATAATATCTAAACTAACAATATACTAATAATACTTACTAATTTTACAATATTTTATATTATTATACCCCTTTTCTAACCTTAGAGCGTGACCGAAGGACGACCCGTTACTACAGAGAGCAAGAAATAAGGAACTTTAAAGCAGGCAGATCGTAATGGAAAAGTGCAGAAAGTACTTTGCCCAAATAAGATTAGCAGAGACGCTTAGGAAAAGTTATAGAAGTAAGTTCCAGTTCTGTTTTTTCTGGACACGGAGCACAGATGGACAGACTTTCCTTTGTTAAAGCTAAGAAACAAAGGGATCAATAGTTAATAATCAAATCCATTACTATCCCTTACTGCTACTACTAACACTATCACTCTATATTATACTACATACCCAAAATTCTTCCATGAAGGTTATAATTTTTTGGAATATTAATTAACAAATTATATTAATGAATATAACTATAATTACTAATCC
>JAAGKR010003925.1:0-13312 GCA_011419295.1 Clarias macrocephalus | reverse complement strand
GCAAGAGTCAGAGACAAACTCTTCAAACAAGTTTAATAGTAATAATATAACCTAATACTGTATAATATCTAAACTAACAATATACTAATAATACTTACAAATTTTACAATATTTTATATTATTATACCCCTTTTCTAACCTTAGAGCGTGACCGAAGGACGACCCGTTACTACAGAGAGCAACAAATAAGGAACTTTAAAGCAGGCAGATCGTAATGGAAAAGTGCAGAAAGTACTTTGCCCAAATAAGATTAGCAGAGACGCTTAGGAAAAGTTATAGAAGTAAGTTCCAGTTCTGTTTTTTCTGGACACGGAGCACAGATGGACAGACTTTCCTTTGTTAAAGCTAAGAAACAAAGGGATCAATAGTTAATAATCAAATCCATTACTATCCCTTACTGCTACTACTAACACTATCACTCTATATTATACTACATACCCAAAATTCTTCCATGAAGGTTATAATTTTTTGGAATATTAATTAACAAATTATATTAATGAATATAACTATAATTACTAATCCATAATGTATACGTACATTTATCAAAAGTCAATGTTTAAAAGCATTTAAGTTAATAATCAAATTATGATTTAAGAATAAGATTATTTTATGATTTTTTTTAATGATCAGTCTTTTAAATAACAAAAAATTATAATAAATATAATAATTATGCAATAATAATAATATTTTAAAAAATTATATAATCTAATGCAATCAAGCTTTGAGAAAATGAATCATATTGACTCTAACCGTAATTAAGTTCAATAATGAATCGTTATAATCTTCAGATCATGAAAGAATAAATACATAAAGTGTGATAAAAATAAAAATTAACTAATACATTATTTCAATAACTTTAAGCATACTAAAGACAGTTGAGACATGACTGTTGGGAAAGGAATAGGAAAATAAGATTATTAGTCATCTTAGAAAAAGCTCAAAACTTTCTCTGATTAAAACATTAAGCACTAGTGGTTGATATTCTGGTTAGGAAAAGAGGAACAAACCAAACTTATTTTCTCTGGAAAAAAAGGAAAAAGCAGAATTGAATTTTTGGAGGCTCGACCCAGACATGAATAATAAGTAAAAAATGAGGTAAGAGGGGAAAGAATTGGGAGTTGCCACACCACTAAGACGAACATATTAACATATGCCTATTGAATATTAAATAAAAATCGAATGAAACAATGAACCAAGGAGGAGCGATGAAGCGCTTGTCAGGTAAATAAACCCAGAAGTTATGTACTCCGCGGACTCCGTAGACTTTATAGTTGGAGCTTTGTGCGGTGTCTCTTTCTGACTGGTTCTACGTGTGTCTGCACCAATCGATATTAATTAGAAAAGCGAGACTGAATATTTTTACTGGGATTAGTTCGTATTTTCACTTTGGACACGCCGGAGTCGTTTTAAGACAAAACTTCATCTTTATCTGATCGACTTTTTCCATTTCTCATCTGTGATTCTCTCTCCGATTACCGAACAGCGAGTGTATTTGTCTGAGCACCAAAGAAGTACAACTTAGTGTAAACAAGGCGTCAGATACTCGACCTTACAGAATGTGATTTCTGTGTATTAATGAGTTAGACAGAGAGACACACAGACATGTACGTGGACTTCAACCTCAAATAATAATAATATCACTGATTACATTAAAGCTCATTAGATTACTTTTAGCTTAACCTTTTAACTATTTCTACTAAGTCTTTTTGTGCCAACAACATACCGTCCACTTTGCATCCTCTGCTTTGCTTTCCTGACATCCCATGTCACAGTACACCTGGACCGGTGTGTCTGCTGTAGAGTAGATTGTGTACACTCCACTGAGTTTTGGTCCTTTAGCGTAGACATCAGAGCAATCAGTCGGAAACGGTTCCTGAGAACCAGGAGTACTTTCAACCAGCAGGGGGAGCAGGAGAGTCCAGACCACTGAACACACTGAAAACATCATCTTCTCGAATATACAGGACAAATAGAAACAACTAAAAAAAAAAAAAGAAACATGTTGTAAAGGTTTCTTTATATAAGTCTATAAAAAATGTAAAAAAAAAAAAAACAATTTTCAGATTAAATCTAAATTCAGCATTTAACCATTAGATTACAATTATTTTTATTTATTTAATTAAACAACTGTGTTGTCGATTTGATTCTAGGCATCATTAAATTAAAGAGCAATTTAAAGAAACTACTAAATGATTTACTCACACATCATTCATTATATTTATATTTTATTTAAGTTTAAATTCTTGACTGATGTCTTCCTTAAACCACACAGTTAAAGTTTAAATACTAACAGAACTTACCTAAGATGCTTCTCTCTCTCTCTTTTCAGATCGTCATTCTCTCATCTTTTTAAACCATGCTGACCTCGCAAACCCCTCCTACAGGTCGTGTGTGTGTGTACTGTATGTGTGAGAGAAAGTGTGTGTGTGTGTGAGTGTGTAGGGGAGTGTGTGTGTGCGCATGTGGGTGTGTGTCAAAATGTACATTTCTTAAGGTAATTTCAGTGAATTTATGGACGAGTTATGACACATACATATGACACACTTTTGAAAAATATTTACTCTGCATCAGTTTTAACAGGATTCTCTGGAACATGGATCTACATATTCAGACCACTAGTATTGAAATTTTAGAAATACTACACATTAGTGATAACCGTTTTATTTATGGCTGTTTTTACATTAAAATATTGTCTGTATAATCTGTATGAAATGTCCTGGTCTTTAATTGGGTACAGGTCAACTACTGCTGACCCAATCTATTTGTCATCGACACACCCTTCTTCAATCAGATAAGACACATTTTGATGAATTTCAATCAAGTGCTCCAGCAGAACTGTGCTTAACAACTTACAACTCCCCTTAATCCAGAACACACACTAATTATTGACTGTTCACGCTGACTTCAAGTGTTTTCTGAGATGTGTGTATAGATACAACACTGTAAAAATAGCCTTTAACATCACTCAAGCATTAAGAACAATGAGCCAGACTGAAGAAATAATAAGGCAATTATATAAATAACTACACTGAACAAAAATATAAACGCAACACTTTTGTTTTTGCTCCCATTTGTTATGAGATGAACTCAAAGATCTGAAACATTTTCTACATACACAAAATAACCATATCTCTCAAATATTGTTCACAAATCTGTCAATCTGTGATAGTGAGATACTCCATCCCACCTCACAGGTGTGCCATATCAGGATGCTGATTAGACAGCATGATTACTGCACAGCCTTAGCCTGGCCACAATAAAAGGCCACTTTGAAATGTTCAGTTGTATCACACAGCACAATGCCACAGATGTCGTTTCAAAGAATTTGGCAATGCATAACCACACCAGCCCAGGACCTCCACATCCAGCAAGTTCACCTCCAAAATCATCTGAGACCAGCCACCCGGACAGCTGCTGAAACAATCGGTTTGCATAACCAAAGAATTTCTGCACAAACTGTCAGAAACCGTCTCAGGGAAGGTCATCTACATGCTCGTCGTCCTCATCAGGGTCTCGACCTGATTCCAGTTCGTCGTCATAAACGACTTGAGTGGGCAAATACTCACATGTGATGGTGTCTGGCACGTTGGAGTGGTGTTCTGTTCACGGATGAATTCTGGTTCACACTTTTCAGGGCAGATGGCAGACAGTGTGTGTGGCATCGTTTGGGTGAGCGGTTTTCTGATGTCAATGTTGTGGATCAAGTGGCCCATGGTGGTGGTGGGGGTATGGTATGGGCAGGCGTGTGTTATGGACGAAGAACACAGGTGCATTTTATTGATGGTATTTTGAATGCACAGAGTGACGAGATCCTGAGGCCCATTGTTGTGCCATACATCCAACAACATCACCTCATGTTGCAGCATGATATGCACGACCCCATGTTGCAAGGATCTGCTTGGAAGTAGAAAATACACAGGCAGGAGAAGATTCTATATTATTATACTCCTTTTCAAGTAGCAAACTGTGGAAACCCTACAAGAGTGTAACCAAAGGACAACCCGTACACACAAACAGCAAGGAATAAGGAACTTTAATGTTGACAGAGCGTAATGGAAAAGTGCAGAAAGTACGTTGCCAAGGTTTGGCAAACTAAGATTAACAGAGACGTTTATGAAAAGTTATAGAAATGTATAAAATCATATGAGTTAATGATCACATTTAAATTAAAATTAGAATTATTTTATGAATTACAATTTTTAATGATTAGTCTTTTAATTCAGGAAAAATAATGATAATGATAACAATAATAATAATTAAAATCATATAATCTTATGTAATCAAGCTTTGACTAAATTAATCATATTGATCCTAACTGTAATTATGTTCAATAATTAATCATCATATGACATTAATCTTGAGATAATATATATATATATATTATTTCGATAACTTTAAGCATACTAAGAACAGTTGAGACATGACGGTTCAGAAAAGAATAGGAAAATAAGGGGGAAAAAAGATTATTACGCATCTTGAAAAAATGCCGTCAGCATTAGTGGTTGATATACTGGTTAGGAAATTCATGGTCTGTGAAAAGAGGAAAACTAATATTTGTGATGTGTGCCAGTGTTCCGAGAAACAACTAACAGAGTTGTCAATTGCAGACTATTGACTTTTTGAAGTTCTTGTGAAGAAAAGCATGATCAGAGAGGAGCATATTGAAACATGTAATACGTATTATGTGTGTGAAACACCAAGAAAAACTAAATGCTGTAAACAACAACTATACCATATTTCTGAAAAACATTACATCAGTAGTGATGAGGCAGATTTCAACAGATTTACTTTGCACAAGGTTGCATAAAATAATTAAAATAAAACAGTACTATAATTTATTTGCCTTCAGCTACTAGTGGTGGCTCAGAGGGCCGAGGCACTGAGTTACTGGTCGGAGGATTGGCGGTTCGATTCCAAGCTCAGCCAGGTTGCCATTGTTGGGCCCTTGAGCGAGGCCCTTAACTCTACCTGCTCCAGGGGCGCTGTATCATGGCTGACCCTAGTTACGCTGGGATATACGAAGAAGGAATTTCACAATAAAGACTTAACTAACAAAACTTCAGGTTGTCTCACAAAACAAAAATAGAAACTGTTGTCTGAATAACGACAGGCATTAGTATTGGAATATATTGTATTAGTTTAATCCTTGTGTGTTGAATCTAGCTGTTACACAGAGTCATAGAAAATGCTAATGTTTGAAGTTGTCATATGTTCCAGCTCATTATAGGAGATGTAACGTGTGAAGCTGAAAATGTTCTAGACATCAATTCAATTAAGTTCAATTCAATTCAATTTTATTTGTATAGCGCTTTTAACAATTGACATTGTCGCAAAGCAGCTTTACACAATCAGAAGAATAATTTCAGTTTGTGTGAAACATGAATGTGTATGAATCACAATGAAAAGATTGTCCCTGATGAGCAAGCCGAGGACGATGGCGACAGCGGCAAGGAAAAACTCCCTGAGATGGTAATAGGAAGAAACCTTGAGAGGAACCAGACTCAACAGGGAACCCATCCTCATCTGGGTGATAACGGAGAGCAGGGATTGATCTGACCTCATACTGTGTAAGACTGGAAGTTCAGTATAACAGGAGATGTGTTTAAGTTCATATGGAGTCCAGTTCATTATTGGAGGCTCAGGTAGACTGTAGGAAATTCCAGTCCTGAACTATCGAGCGACTGAAGTCACAGGTCCTCAGAGAACAGCTGTCTGCATCAGCCGAGGTCAGGACAGTCTTCGTGGAACCGTCCCCAGCCACCACACGCATCCAGACAGACCACACGGGGCATCCATGCAACGAGATCTCCAACCAGAAGCAGGACTCCAGGACGAGTTATACGGGTCCAGAGGGCAGAGGGGTCTGGATCACTGGCAACTCAGGAGCGAACATGTATAGCTCGACTGAGAGACAGGGAGAGGGAAAGGAGAGAGAGAGAGAGAAAGAGGAGAGAGAGAGATGGCAGTTAGATATGGTCACATCAAAGAATGTATAATGTGAATGTATATATAGTGCAGAGTGCAAGAAGGACCTCAGCAGGACTAACTATGACAGCATAACTAAAAGGGAGGAGTCAGAAGGAAACACAGAAACACATGCTGTCTTCCCCACTCTCATTGATCACTCAGGTTTGTTGACGGTGAGGTGATTGGTTGCTTGATCCAGACTCCCTCTGCCCTCTGGACCTGTCTGACTCATCCTGGTGCCCTTCTGGTTGGAGATCTAGTTGCATGGATGCCCCATGTGTCTCTTTGGGATGCGTTCTGTGTCTGGGGACGGTTTCACTCTACTATGAAGATGGTTCTGGCCTCGACTGATGTTAACAGTTGTTTCTCTGAGGACTTGTGACTTCAGTCGCTCAATAGTTCAGGACTGGAGTTTCCTACAGTCTACCTGAGCCTCCAATAATGAACTGGACTCTATTTTAACATAAACACGTCTCCTGTTATACTGAACTTCCAAACTTCCAGTCTCACACGTTATTATGCAGATCAATCCCTGCTATCCGTTATCACCCAGATGGAGGATGGGTTCCCTGTTGGGTTCCTCTTAAGGTTTCTTCCTACTGCCATCTCAGGGAGTTTTTCCTTGCCCCTGTCGTCCTCGGCTCGTTCATCAGGGACAATCTGATCATTTTGATTCGTACACATTCACATTGCATACAAACTTAAAAACTTCTTTTGATTGTGTAAAGCTGCTTTGCGACAATGACAATTAAGCAAATAAGCGCTATACAAATAAAATTGAATTGAATTGAATTAAATATGTTGAAGTCAGTGTATGAAAATAATAACAAACTGGAAAACTAAATTTAATGGGTATTTAAGTTTGTTTGCTGTGCTGTAGACTTTAAAATAATTAGGATAACTAGAGAGTGGTGCTTGCCGTGGAAAAACTTGGGCCCCATATCTCTATGACAATGGGACATACAGTTAAGTTCAGTTTCAAAGCTCCTATGGAAGTTACCATAGCAGGGAATCCAATTGTGAGCACTTCCTGTTTCCCCCATTATATCTCAATGGGGCAAATTTGGCACCTCTTGCGCCCCAGGGATACAACCTGCGGGGGCAATTTACCTCCCACCCCTTAGAAAAGTCATAGCACCCCATTCCCGAATAAGCCCCACAATTTGACACCCCATTTATGGTTCTACGACAAACGGTATGAGACTAGTTACGCGCCAAACTTTTGTAAGGAAGAAAAAGAAAAAGAAGGATAATAAGCCTATGAGATAATAATAGCAGTGCTTCGCTTCGCAAGCACCACTAACTATAATGGCTAAGGTGGGATATTTGTTGTAAGATGTGGACTGTGATGATGTCATTAGTATGATGTCGGCAGACGCAGAAAGGAAGAACATGCGCTTTGCAAATTGCACTGATTTAAAGACAGGTGTATCATTCATCTTTGTTTAAAATGCATAAATAATGCATTGCATAATGTTTTAACATTTGTAAAATCTTATTTAGGTCATCTTAGCGTGATTATTGGTATTTATTGAAGTGAATGAAGTGCAATTGTAAACCCTGCGAGCTCCGACGTGGACGATTTAAAGTGTGTTGAAATTCTCTGGACTTGGTTAGTTTCGAAAAATGACATTCAAATCTCTTAAATGAAGTGTTAATGTGATGTGTTAATGTTTTAAAATGCTTTATGTGAGTTTATATGTATACCCTTGTGCATTGTATTTCTGAAGAGCTCTAAAGTGCAAATCAGCAACTTATGTAAATGACTTTATGACATGCTCACATTAAGAAAATGCTTAAATAGTATTTTTCAATTAGTTTAAGTTTACATAAGAAAGATATGTTCAGTCCAACAGTCATGTTAATTGTCTGTAATGTTGTGACGCTGTTTGTATAAACAGGTCAGTGTTTTTTACTGAGACTGAAGCTGTGATCCTGAGATGAGGAGCCACCCAGTTAGAGAATACAGTGGAGTTCTAACGCTTCTGCAGTGCTGTTTAAAGTTTAATTCCAAAAATTTGTTAAAGCATGTTAGTATATTTTTCATATATTAAATGATGGTACAATTTTTTGTTTGTATATTTGCAATGTACTATCGAAGATTTGAATATATTTGTAATAGACTAAAGTGTTGTTTTTTTTCTACTAGGGAGGACCGGGGACTGATTTTTGTCTGGGCTCTACCCTGGGAGCTGCCTGGCTTGGTTGATCATGCTGAAGGCTATAATATCTGTTGATATAGTGCATGTCCTGGAGCCACAAATGTCTATTCACCATGACAAAGTAACAGCATGACACAGGGCTAAAATGTGCTCATGCGATTTTAATCTACAAGGAAGTAGCTTTTGTGTAACAATGGCTTGTTTTGGGAAATGAGGGATTGGAAGCAGGTGGGATTGGGGTCTGGATTTTTTAAATATTCTTTCACATATTTTACAGCATTTAGTTTTTCTTGGTGTTTCACACACATAATACATATTACATGTTTCAATATGCTCCTCTCTGATCATGCTTTTCTTCACAAGAACTTCAAAAAGTCAATAGTCTGCAACTGACAACTTTGTTAGTTGTTTCTCGGAACACTGGCACACATCACAAATATTAGTTATTCTCATTTCACTGACCATGCCTTTTGCTTAATCTAGATGCCCTTTGTCTGCATATTTAATGTGAACACATTGGTGTAGGTGTTTTGGATGAGGTCTCTTGCATGTTACATGATTTAAATATGAGGGGGAAAAAAGTCATACTCAACTCATCTTTATTTGTATAGCATTTTAACAACAAGAATGCCCCAAAGTGCTTCACATAAATAATAGAATAATATAGTAATATAATAAAAATAAAATAAATAAATTATAAAAAATAATAAAATAATATTAAAAAGGAACATAATTAAAATCACATCTCACACATATCTAATCAAACAACATGTAAAATCAACATCTCATGTTGGTTTAAATGCGAGAGAAAACATGTGAGTTTTGAAATGAGACTTAAACACCCTCAGTGATGTGGCCTCACGAGTGGTCACGGGTAGGTCATTCCACAGTTTGTGTGTCGCCACAGAGAAGCCCGATCACCAATGAGCTTGCACTTGGTCTTAGGTGCCGTCAGCAAAAGTTTATCTGATGATCTGAGAGAGTCTGTGATGGAGCATATGGCTTAAGCAGATCCGTGAGGTAGGGCAGTACAAGGCCATGTAAACATTTAAATGCGACCAAAAGAATTTTTTTTTTTATTAATTCTGTACTGTACCGAGAGCCAATGAAGAGAAGCCAGAACTGGAGAGATATGTTCTCTTTTACGCGTAGATGTTAATAGTCAAGCAGCAGAATTTTGGATCAGCTGTAGCCGATGTAATACTGCCAGAGAAACCCCAAAATACAGGGCATTACAGTAATCGATGCGAGTAGTAATGAGTTGTGGATGGCTATTTCGAAAATCCTAAAGGACAAAACAGGTTTAAGTTTTGCCAATTGTCTTAACTGAAAGAAACTGGACCGAACCACAGCACTTACCTGTTTATCAAATTTAAGGCCTTGGTCAAAAATAACACCTAAATTTGATGCTGGGGTTTAACATACTGCTCCAAAGCTCCTACATCCAGAGGTGGAACTCTACCCCTGGCACGTGGACCAAACACCAAAACCTCTGTCTTTTTATCATTAAAATTTAAAAATTTTGGGCTAACCATGCCTTTATGTCATCTAGACATGTCACCTTGACAGAGTGGCCTTTCTTCAGTTTTAATAGGAGATAGATTTGACTGTCATCTGCATAGCAATAAAAGGAGTTGCCATGTTTTCTCAGGATATAGCCGAGCGGCAACAAATACAATGAGAAAAGAAGGGGTCCAATGATAGAACCCTGTGGGACCTCATATGTAAGAGGAGCTGATGAGGACTCCACAACCAGGACCTAAACCAGTCTAGAGCTGTCCCCCTAATTCACACCCAATGTTCTAAGCATGACAGAAGGATGTCATGGTCTGCTGCAAAGGCAGCTGTTAAATCAAGCAGCAGAAAAATCACAGAATCACAAGAATCGGTAATATGATAGATAGCATTTAAGACCCTAAACAGAGCTGTTTCAGTACTGTGAAACCAGACTGAAAGACCTCAAGAATTCCATGCTCACTAGCATAACTTATTAGTTGTGTATAAACTACTTTCTCCAGAATCTTAGACAGAAATGGTAGCTTGGAGATTGGTTAGAAATTAGACAACACAGACGGACCAAGATTAGGTTTTTTTAACAAATGCTGCACAACTGCATGTTTCAAATTTCTTGAATGGGAGCCAACTCTTTAAAAATATGTGGAGGAATGGGATCAGTAGGAGATCCTGCAGGCTTCATAATATTAATAATCTTTAACAGAAAGGAAAGAGAAATAGGCTCAAACTGGTTAAAAACAGCAGAGCTAGAGAAGGAAATGGAGATAGATGGGTCACATGCAGGAGATGTAATAAGAGCCCTTGTAGAAGAAACCTTATCAATAAAAAACTGGAGAAAGTTTTCACACACTGCATAAGAGCTTTCGAAACTGACAATTTGGGAACCATTAAGAATTACATTAAATGACTGAAATAAAATGTGATTCTTATGACAGTTAGCTAAAATTAACTCGGAGAAATGTTTGGTTTTTGCAGCTTTTACGGTTTTCTGATAAAGACGCCAATTGTCTATCAATGAAATAAACGACACTTGCATTTTGTCCTTTTTCCATTTTCGTTCCATTTTGCGAAACTCATGTCTGACTGCATGAGTCTCATCATTTAACCAGGGTTTGGATTCAACTTTGGGGCACCTGATTTTTAATGGAGCCACAAATACCAAGGCAGCCTTACAGGTGGAATGGAACCAGGATGCTAGTGCTTCAGTGTTGAAGGCATCAAGAGAAGCGTACTCCCAAATGTCATCAAAACAGGCATATGATCAGAAAATGCTGCATCACAGACTTCAATGTTAGAAATAGATATTTCATGAGATAAAACAAGATCAAGGGAGTGCTCCTGCTCCTGTGTGGGGCCAGACACTGACTGCACAAAACCAAATGAATCAATTAAACTTAAAAAGTCTTTGGCCAGCAGATTTTCAGAGCAACAAACATGAACATTAAAATCACCCAATAAGGACAAGATCATATTTAGGCATCATTTCAGCCCAAAAGTCAGACAAGTCAATTAAAAAGTCCTTATTATACTTAGGTGGATGATAAATCACTCCACACAGCACTGTGCGAGAGCGGCCAAGCTCGAATAAGTTCAGCTCAAAGCTGGAAAAAGTCAATAACGACAGCTGCATACAATAGAAGTTATCCCTATAGACCACTGCGATTCCTCCTCCTTGACCCGATGTTCTCTGGGAATTTAGATATGCATAGGATGAGGGGAGAAGTTCAGAGAAGGCACTGACCAACACTCAGCCATGTCTCCGTAATGAAAAGAAAGTCCAAACCACGTGAGGTGATAAACTCCTTCAGAATGAAAGTATTGTTGTTTACCAGGCCCATCTTGGTCATCCTGTTTAGAGTCGAGGGCGGGTTGAGATGAGGCCAGGGCGTCCGACACAGTGAGCGCAGGATCCCTCTATTCACCCCTCGCAGCCGCCGAAAACGCTGAGCGCTATGATGCGACCGAGAAAATTCACCCGAGACAACCACAGGCACCAGCCACGGTACAGCGTCCGTTACACCCCGAGACATAATACGGTACTGATCGTTTTACATTGGTTGGAAGGTCTCAGGAAAACACGGCAAACAGGCCTTAAGTCCGCTGCGTTTGCCTCGGCGATGGGAGCGATTTGGGAGCAGCGACCTGGGACTGCACCACAGTAGAGGTGAGCAGGTATTCCTGATAACAGTGCAAGTGGTTTTACTCATTATTCTCAAACTGTGTTAAATTTTCCACAGCAGGCCGAAAATTCAAGAGTGTTTGGCGATCATATACCAACAGAGAGTTAACTTTGAGTAACAAGTAACAAAAACAATAATAATCCCAATAACAATGTCAGCAGAAAATGGCAAGCCACACACACTGGCGCCATCTTGGAACACAAATGATGGTTCCTCTGTAAACTCCTGCCGGAGTCCCTGCTTGCACTTTACACTAAATATACTTTATACATTGTGTGACTCAATAGTTCAGGACCAGTGTTGGGAGTACTTTATTTGATGTCATGAGTAATCTAATGCTTTAAGTCCTCCATTCAAGTACTCAGTACAATGTAATCCGTTATTCAGACAATTTATGTAAACCTGAGCCTCCAATAATGAACTGGACTCCACATCAACTACAACTATATGTGGCGGGAGCAGTACAATTGTTAAACAGTATACCAGTGAAATAATCCGATTACGCCACCCTAGAAATTAACTCTAGGGAACAATACTCAATCCCAAAAAAAGGAGCAATTTATGCACACAGGTTTGATTCTCTCAAATAAGAAGGCAAGAGACGTGGGTAAAATATAAAAATACAAATGTTTTATTACAGCTATGATAAAGACTTCTAAAATAGACCGTATGGAGTCAAAAGCACCACAGAAGACCCACACTTTGAATAAAAATATACTTACAAAAAAAGAAAGATGGATACTAACAAAAATCAACTTTCAATATAAAAAACAAATATAAATACCAGCAGGGCTGAGGCGTCCAATGGCAGGGGACAAATGGAGTCCGGTTTTAGAAAAACACAACACACACTCGAAATGGTGCATACCCCACAATAAAGAAGAACCACCACCGCAAGGGGGGGAAGATCCATTCACCCGTGGGACCCCAGCTCCTGCAATAAACCAAAAGAAAATGAACAATTAACTCCGCATACAATATGAATAATAAAAACTACTGGTAGACAACCCCAGACGGGAATAGGTGTCAGTCACTACCACATGAAACTAAAAAAAGAGCAAATGAATTCCAAACTTACAAAAGTACATAGAATCAAATAAATATACAAAGCAAATGACATTAATAGGGAGAAAAATAAGATAATTGTGTGTAAATATATATGACCAAAAAGAAGTAAATCAAATAAAGCCAACGTTACTCATACAAAAGTATGACCAAAAGAAAAAAAACACAAAAAAAACTAAATCACTCAGGAAAAAAAGGAAAAGAAAGAGCAGGTATTCTTTTAATGCAAGGTGATCGTCGTATTCTCCATACAGGTACGCAAAGTAAAAACAGCCACCAAACACCATAGAAATCAGACAAGCAGTCCCCTTTTTGATAAAGGTGGCGTCTGCACGACAGCATCCACAACAGGACAGCAGGATCCGGAGCAGACCGCTAATAGCGCAAAGCAGAGGACAGCAGTAAACACGATACCAAACAGAA